>WYDF02077681.1:0-11239 GCA_009867245.2 Adranes taylori | reverse complement strand
AATCCGAAATTTATAAAGGAGCACATTGAAAGATTTGTCGCAGATTGTAAACTAGTGCTAGAGCAGTTAGATCAATAAGAAAACGTTTATAATATAAATTCTTGTTAATATATTTATTATAATTTTTTTGCCAGTTATTGACGGTAATTTTATAATTTTTCTTTAAATTTATTTCAAACATTTTCAAATTTAAATAGCAATTTTAAAACAAATTGTTTTGGCACATATTTTGTGTGATTTTTTTCATTATAAATATTACAAAATATAAAGATTCTATAATATAAAATTTTTCAAAATAATATCTTTTCTTGAATGTAATTTTTTTATTTTTTTTTAAAGAAATGCTTGTAAAACATAATTTATAAATTTTAAAAATTTCGAGCAGAAATTAATAAAATATTTGATAATAAATAATAATTTTTTTTTAAATAGTAACTATTCTTGAATGTCAATTTTTTAAAAGAAATGCTTTTAAAACATAAGTTTTGAAAATATAAAAGTTTTTAATACAGATGATTTTCAAAATAGAAAAAATGTATAATATAAAATTCTTGTTAAAATATTTATTATCATTGTTTTCTTGCAAGTTGTCGATGGTAATTTTAAAATTTTTCTTTAAATTTAAAATATTTTCTTTCAAATTATTTAATAAAATATTTTCTTTTTTTTTTTTAATAATTTTAAACTAGTTTATTTTTTTGCGAGTTTTAAATTAGCCAATTAAAACAAATTTAAATAGCAATATTAAAACAAATTGTTTTGATACATATTTTGTGTGAGTTTTTCATTATAAATATTACAAAATATAAAGTTTCTATAATATAAAATTTTTAAAAATAATATCTTTTCTTGAATGTAATTTTTTTAAAGAAATGCTTTCAAAACATAATTTTTAAATTATAAAAATTTCAAACTAATAAAATATAATATTTTGACACGTATACGACGTGAATTTTAAAATTCATAAAATTGGTAATATAAAGTTTCTAAAAGGTAAAATATTTAAAAATATATATCTTTGCTTCAATATGATTTTACTAAAAAGTATAAATGCTTTTAAAACATAATTTTTAAATTATAAAAATTTAAAATATATACAAATTAATCAAATTTTTCTAAAATCGAATAAATATATCTTGTTCTATTTTTTGAAATTTGCCAATGATATTTTTGCGAGTTTGATTTTAAAGCAAAATGTTTTGACACGTTGTATATTGACTGAAAGTTTTTTATAATACTAAAATTTTACAGTAAAATGTTTTTCAAATATAAATTTTTTAGAAAAATATAGGTACCTTTTTTTAATGTAAATTTCTTAAAATATTTTTTTAAGATAATGTTTGAACTATAAAGTTCCAAATTATTAATATGTTATATTTTTTCAACATATAATTTTCCAAACAGAAAAAATAGATAATATAAAATCTTATTATATATATTTTTTTTTTTTGGAATTTGTTTTTTGGCAAGTTCGGCAGTTCACCAATTTGATTTTAAGTCAAAAGGTATACTAGAAATTGTGGCGTGATTCACAGGTAATAACTGTCGGAGCCGAATGCGGCTTATGAGCTGCGGGTTAAGCATGCTAAGGGGAGTTAAGAGTACTAACTAATACAATATACACAAAGTAATTTAACTTAACAATAAATTCAATTGCTTTGTGTAATAAATAAATAGTAGGTAACATGTAATAAACTGAAGCCAAAATATTAAAGATGATTAAATACCTATCCCTATTGAACTCCTTTAGATGAATAAGCGCTACCATATCAATATACAGGGTCTTTTCTAAAATACAAATTAACCTATAACGATAGTAAGCGGCAACATTCATTTGTATCGATTCAAATATGGGGAACAAGTAAACTTTATTCTAAATGTTGTGCATACCTAGATAACTAACTGTATGCTTAATTTATATGCTAAGCTATAAGAGTTTTTGTACGTATTGTTGTAGATATATAAAACATTCATTAATATAAAATAATGAGCAATAAAGGCTTTTACCAAGAAAACAAAAACACATACAATACGCAGGAATAAAGATTGCTTCGGTGCGCAAGTAAGCTCATGCATTCCAAAATATTTTAAATATTCCCAAAATAGTCGACAACTAAGCAATAGACAAATACTTATCCCACGCTTTACCAGTGGCGTAGTATAATTCGATTTATGTAAAGAAACAAAAATCACAAATTGACGACTTTTGTCAATGTGTGTATCGTTTATAGTTTTAAAACAAAATATATACCATTAGTTCACTAATCAAAATAAACAAACTATGGAATTCGCCTCTGAAATCATACACGAGTACAGTGATTTCTCGCAGCTTATGACCACATTCTTAGAGGGCAGTTATACAGAGTAATACAGCAGAAATTTGCAATTACCGACCAAACATAAAGCTCATAAGAATGATGCTATCCGAAACGTGCAGGAAAGTGAGGGTTAAAAGGGAACTAACAGAGAACTATGGAGTAGGAAAAGGCCTTAAACAGGGAGATTCACTGTCTACACTTCGGTGCCTTTGTGAAAAATCACTTATAAACCCTGCAGGCTGTATCCAGACCAGAGTTACTAAAGGGAACCAACAGGTACCCCCGATGGAAGCGAGGATCATGGGCTTGCAAATAAGTCTAGAAAAGACTAGCGACATGATTAACAGCCGCAATACCATCAGATGGAGAAATTTAATGGATTTTGAAGGGTTTGAAAGAGTTGACAAATATAAATACCTGGGAGGCATTGTGATGGAAGAAAACCAGGTCACAGTTGAAATTAAGGTTAGAATGATTGCTGGAAACAAAAGTTACTACAGTTTCTTTAAGGAACTCAAATCGTCACTTATTTCGACTATCGTAAAGCCAGTGATCATATATAGTTCAGAAGCGTGGACACTCACAAAAAGAAACGAACATCCACTAAGCGTTTGAGAGGGAAAATTCCGGCGGAAAATTTTTGGAGCGGTCAATGATAACGAAGGTTGGACTATACGCATCAACGCCGAACTGGAAGCACTTTACCGGGAACCATCCATTATAAACAATATTTAGGCGGGTGGGTTATGTCGAGAGGATGGATGGATCCCAGGTATCGAATAAAGTCCAAATCAATGAAATAGAAGACAAAAACTCCTTGGGAATACCACGGAAGAGATGGATAGATGATGTCAGCAAAGACCTCCACAGACTGAATGTCCGTAACTGCAACAGGAAGCGGCCAAGATTCCCAACGGGCTGTAGAGTCAGCAAAAGTAAAATAAGAATCGCAGTTCACTAAAAATAACATCAAATTCTGTCGAAAACCGTTTCTGCCAAGCATGCCCAGAAAAATGGAAGCTGTAACTAGAGTTATAGGAGGAAATAACCGTTATTTTTATCATCATCTTAGTTATTGTACTTTATTTGAATTAAATATTATGCTTTTATTCATCATTAACAAATCTCCTGTAACCGGCATCATATGTAAGGAAAATGGTACTAATATACGTAGGGCACTTCAAAATAATACGCTGAACAATAATATGTGCATAACAGAAAAATTTTAAATATTCAATATTTTTGTCCGAGAGTGTATACAACAGATTTATTACATTTATATTAATGATTGTTTAAACGTTGCAATAAAGACTGCTTCCCGATCTCATATTAACTATGTACTTTACTATCTTATATTTACTTCAGTCTATTCATTCAGATAGAATACATAATATATATCCGCTTATTTTGAGATATATAAATTTTTCTTAGAAAAATATTTTTAAATAAGATTTAGAAAAATATTTCTAAATTTTTGAGAGTTCCCAAAAATAAACGAGAGAAGTCGAACTTATGGATATAAACATTGTTAAGCTCTATTTAAATGAACAGTTTATTTATAATAATGTATATTTGATCTTATTACATAATACTTAATAAGCATAAAACATACATCGACTGCATTACTTCTATGGCTATAAGACTTTTTATATATTTTTGTGATATTTATAAATTCACTTTATGAATAAACGCTGTATTTATCTTGTACATTTTTACATAATAACGTAATAGTAAAATATCTTTACCTGCAACAAAACTCGGATGAAATAATACTCAATGAACCACAATATAATTTAAAACAATTTAGCAAACGTTTAAATTTTAATTAAATATTTTTTTGTCTGATCCATAAATTTTATTAAATATTCTTTAAAGTTTTCCGTTAACTAACTATTATCAGAAGAACTAAATTACAACGGTATTATTTTAATTTTAAAAAAATTAAAAATGTAAATTTAAATAAATCTAATGAATTGAAATGAATATTTGGAATTGGAGATTTTTTGTATAATCTAATTTGAATTGTTACTGAAAGAAAATTATGAATGTTTTTAATTTCATACATAAAAATTTAAATGTAATATTTTACATTTTACATTTAAATTTTTATTATTTATAAACATTTGGAATTCATAAAAAAAAATATATTTAATAAATGTATTTAATATCAAGATTTATAAATTTGTATGATATTATAAAAATAATATCATTTCAATTTATTTTATTTGACGATTTATATTTCTGAATTGGAGATTGTTTGTATAATCTAATTTAAATTGTAATTGAAAGAAAATTATTAATATTTTTAATTTTATACATAAAAAATCTATATTTTACATTAAAATTTTTGTTTAAAAAATTGGAAAATTATGAAAAACTATCTTTTCAATGTACAAGATTTAAAAATTGGTATAAAAATAATAATATCATTTTAATTCATTTTATTTTTAATTTTATATTTGTGAATTAGAGATTTTTTCTATAATCTAATTTAAATTGTTATTAAAAGAGAATTATTAATGTTTTTAATGTTTTACATAAAAATCTATATTTTACATTTAAATTTTTATTATTTATAAAAAATTGGAATGTTCCAAAAAAATAATATATTTTCAATATCAGGTCAATATTTCATATTTAAAAATTTGTATAATTTTATAAAAATAATAATATCATTTTAATTCATCCATTTTCTTTTACATTTTATATTTGTGAATTAGAGATTTTTTGTATAATCTAATTTAAATTGTTATTAAAAGAGAATTATTAATGTTTTACTAAAAAATTAAATTTGTGTTATTGATAAAAAATTGGAATGTTATAAAAAATAATATTTTTCAATTTATATAATATTATAAAAATAATAATATCATTTCAATTCATTTTGTTTTAATTTTTATTTGTGAATTAAAGATTTTTTAATCTAATTTAAATTTTAATTGATAGAAAATTATTGTTTTTAATTTTATACAAAAAAAAAACTATATTTTAAATTTCAATTTTTGTTTATAAAAAACAAAATGTTATGCGAAATGTTATGCAAAACTGTCTTTTCTTGAATTGTTATTAAAAGAAACTTATTAATATTTTTAATTCGATACATAAGAAAACTATATTTTAAATTGAAATGTTATCAAAAAATAAAATCTCTATTTTTTGATAACATTCCGATTTAAAATATAGATTTTTTATGTATGAAATGATAAAAATATTAATTATTTTAAATTTAATATATAATTTTTTATGTATAACATGAAGAACATTAATAACTTTTTATTAATAATAATTCAAAGTAGAAATGAAAAGAAATGATATTATTATTTTTATAATATAAAAATTTTTAAACCTTGAATATTGAAATATACTTTTGAGCTAGTATCAAAATGAAGTCTTTCCACAAAAGTTTCGTAAGATACGATCATTTCTTTTCTTTTATAATAATACTTCTGTGGACATTTTTAAATATAACACGTCAAATATTTTGATGTTTCAATGTCATTTCTCAATTCATTTCATTTATTTAAAATTTAAATTTTAAATATATATATTTTTTTTTATTTAAAATAAAATTGTTGTAATTTTGTTCTTCTGATGATAGTTGTTTATCCGAAAACGTTAAAGATTATTTAAAAATTTGTGGATGGGACAAACAAATTTATTTCATTAGAAATGAAGATGCACAAACATAATTCATACATTTACTGTAATCTTTTTTTATTTGATGCATTCTTAGGAAGATACTTGCACTGGTAGAAGTATTCGAAACTGGACCTATTGTAAAAGACTAAATTAAGTTTAATCTTAAAAAAATTAAACTTCTTGGTCCCAGTGGTCCGGAGTAAATTATTTAACTTAAATAAAAACAAAATGATCCTATTCCAAATTTTACATTTTAGGGGTGGAAGCACTCTATTTTCTTTAATAAACACATTTCTTGTTGTCAGTAATGATTATACTAGTATATAATAGAGGTGCGCAAAATCCGCCCGCGTCCTTGAGGCGACTAGGGTTTTTAAGGCGCTTAGGGCTGGCTGGGTGTTTAAGCGCTCAAGGGCCTTTTAAGTATAAATGACAACTTTAAGGGCGAGCTCGAATGCGTTCTAGACGGAAAATGCTGACCTCTAGTGTATAATGTAATCTGCAAGTATCCTAAAAACTTTTGTTTTTCTACGTAAAAAAAAAGTTATAATAATAATAATAATTTTCAAATGTTTCGAAAAATTCAATTTACGTTTCAATTGGTCCAGTAGTTTAAGAGAAATGTTTCTGCATTCACACATTGTTGAATAGTTTGCATGTGGGACTTTTCGTTACAAATTAAAAAATAAGTGAGGCAAAATCGAGAATAATTTCGGAATCAGAGATTCTTAATGGGGGAGAGGAGAAAAGCTCCTTCCACTCCAATATACCCTCTAATTTCCAGTTCATTTTAATTAACATACAGAGGATATGAAGGAGCATGAATTATAGATTATCTATTAATAGATGAATATGGAAAAGCGCGAGTGGAATGTACTATTGTCTCTAGGAGACCCAGATTTGATAGACAGAATAGAAATGTGGGAGAGAAAATGGGGAAGAAGAAGGAAAATTGTTTTGTGTGGGGTGAAAACGAAAAGTTGAGGATGATGACGTAAAGAATAGCTGAAGGATAATTTGATAGTGTATGAATGTAGATAAAGAAGGAAATGCAAATGAGTAGTTTGGTGAAAAGTGTGACCAAAATAAGAAAGAAATAATGATGTTAGTAAAGAAAATTAGAGATGGGGAGGATTCGTGGAAAGAATTCTTCAGGGCAAAAGAGGAGTCGAAGAAAGAGAAACATTTTTGTAAGGAAAAATGAGAGAGTGAAGAATGTGATGAAAGAATGTCCATAACAACGGAGAAGGAATTATAGAAATATTTGCACAAAGGAAAGCAATAGCAAGTAGCATAAATTTGCTTAAGTGGAAAGTAAAATGTGATTGAAAGAAATATGGAACTAAAAGAAAAGACGTGTGGGAATTTTTTTGGAAAAATGGTACTACATTCGAGGAAGTAATGAAGGAAATAAAAGGAATATAGAAGAGTACTTGTGTGGGTGAGGGTGGTTATATGGGAGGGTTTGAATGAACAAGGAATGAGAGCGTTATCGAAAGAAATGAGTGAGGTGTGGAAGGGTAAAACCGATATACCAGCGGAATGTAAGAGCGAAAAATCCTGCCAGTTTATAAAAGAGGTGATAGCACCAAGGTAGAAAGTTACATGGATATAACTGTTTTGATTGTTTGCAAAAATCTTAAAAGACCATATTAGATGGTGTTTGGAAACAACGGATAACATCCTAACCCTAAATTATATAATTCGACAGAAAATATGTAGAGGAAAAAAGTTAAAAATTTGTAGACAGCGTTCGATGAAGTAAATAGGGAGAGAGGTTGTGGGAGAAAATGTAGGGTGCTGATATAGATGTGATGATAAGAAAGTCGTATGAAGGGACTAAGGTAGGAGCAAGAGTAAGAAATAGAGTGTCAGAGTGATTTAAAGTGGAAAAAGGAGTAAGGTAGTGGTGCCCATTGAGCGTAAGTCTATTTAATTTTTATTTGTTGGATCTACAGAGAAGATTAAGGAATGAGCGGTTGGTAATTAGAAAGCAGAAAATATGAGTTTTAGGTTATGCGGATTATGACGAGTAATAGGGAAGAAATGAATGAAGTGATCAATAGACTTAATGGGTATATGAAGAGGAGAGGTATGGTTGTAAATGTGGAAAAGATGAAATTATTTTAAATGAGGTGGATAAGTTTCAATGTTGGGTGTATGGTTTTAAGAAAATGTGTAAGGGTGATAAGGAGAGAGTGGTAACAAGTGTATCCGAGGATTGTATAGATGAATGTAGAATAAAGCTAAATAGGAATGAATGGGGAAGCGAAAGAATATAGCGTATGAAAGGGTAGGATAGTCGATGGTGTTTTGGGAAAAGAAGATGAATGAGGGGCTATAGGTGATGTTTATTGTCTATATTAGGTATGCAGGAAAAGAGGTTGACAACTAGGTTTAGATGTGGAAGCGTAAAGAGGGGAAATTGATGTTGGATGGATAAAGATTTGAGAAATTGCAGGATATGTGTTTTGGGAAAAGAAGCTTGGGAGCTTTGTATGGGTGAAAATACTTTGGAGTGAAAAGGAGGTAGAATGTTTTGAGGAAGTAGGGAACGAACTGACATTTAAATATTTTCAACAAACAGGGGGAGGGTGGAATTCTCAATTTTAATGTAATTTCTTTTTATTTTTGTTTACTTCTTTTTTAGTTTGTTGTTATTTAAAGAGTAGGACATCACAAGGTATAATGAGTGAAAAAAGCATTTTCTTTTCTCTCCCAGTTAAAATTTTTATTTGGAATGTATAAATTTGGTTTGAATATGTATCATTTTGTTTTAGATATTTTGTTCTGTATTGTTAATTGTTTATACCAAATATAGGTTTCTATATATAGTTAATATTTATGTATTTAATATTATTGATTGAGATTGTGGTTCATTCTGAGATATTCAAATATTGTCCATTTAATAATATTGCTAGTATCTAAATATTTAAAAAAAAACTATTTGTATTGCCTATTTATATATTAATAAATTAATTAATGCATTGTAATTATGTACACATGCATCATTTATTTATTTAAAGGTTTTATATTGTTATAAAAATATTTATATTATCGTTTTATTTGTATTATAGATGTTAGAGAATATTATTATTAAAATTCAGTTGTAAAATTTCAAAATAAAATTTCTCTGAATTATATAATGACTTTTAGTTAAAGCAAAATGTAATAAAATTTAAATGTACTTATGTTAATTAATAATTTTTAATAACACCTAAATATGCTTAGTGTTCCTCATTGTATTGTCCTGGAAAGATTCACTGAGCACAATGTATTAATTAAATCATAAAGATAACTTTATCTACCTGATAAGATGTAAACCTACTTTTCAAAATTTTATGTCATTATTATTACTTATTAATTAATAGCAATCACAATAAACATTTCTCATGGATAACAAGTTAAGTTTACTTATTATGACGGGGATTAGCTTACTAATAGTGGTCTTTGGCTTCGGATTTTTTAATCGACGAAAAAAACAAATAAATTCTCCAATAACGCCAACAGTATGGAAAAAGATAGGAGAGTTATCAAACATTTTTCTGTATCCGTTGAAAAGTGGAAAAAAATTGGAATTAAATACAGCTAACTGTACAGAATGTGGTTTAGAAACAAGTTTCGAAAGTAATTTCAAATTGAAGGATAGGTACATTTTCCTACTCATTTTATACCTTATACTCCATTGACATATGCGTATTGTCCGCAATATGCGGCACGTTTTTTATTCTTTGAGTTTTGTATTTTGCTTACACTTTTAGCGTTATTCAGAGTGGATCAAAAGTTTTAGTTATATATAAATTATATCTACGGTATTATTTTTAATCACCTATGTTCATAATATTCTGTACAACTAGCCTCATCTCTCGTAGAATGTAAAATATTGACAAATCTGCCGGATTATTCTCTACCGTACTATTTTCTAACAGATCCAGATACATAAATGATGCGAGGATCATAATTGTTCTGCGTTGCTGAGTTGAGCGTTGATGACTGTAATCTTTTTGATTTATGCGGAAGTAACTTATAACTCTGCTCATGTAAACGGGATCGTAGTGCTTTCAGAAATTATGTTACTCGCTTGAAAAATATAATTATTAATTTAATTTAAATTGTTTATAAAGGATAAGCAGTGTTTACAATATAATAAAACACAAATCGATTTTGATTTAATCTATTCATATAAATGATAATTTGCAATCTATAAATTTTAGATTGCAAAAGCCTCCCGCAGATAAATATAAAATCTGCTAAAAACATGCAACTAAAATTCATTGCAGTAAAATCAATTTATTGAGAATTATACAATTAATTATCATCATTTAATAAAATTGATTTTATTAGTATTAGTTAGTGAGCTTGAAGAATTGAAATATTTTTATTCAAAAAAAAAATGAATTAATTAATATTTTTTCCAACTTTCAATAAATTTCAAATAAAACTTACATATTGGAATTTTCCATATTTTACAGAGAAGTGTACAATACGTTTGCCTTTTTTATGTTTAAAATTTACTTCACAACTCCTGATCCATACGCAAATCCACATATCGACATGCCTGAATATTCTTGAAGTTTGTAACAAAGCATGTTAGTTAGAAGATAAGTCTCTATGAAATTACGTAATCCTTCATAATAAATTAAATTAATTCGATACATAGGTTTCGGGAACTCTAAACTGGATTGAACTATTATTAAACTGAAACGCATTTATCATTTGTAAATAATAATAGATACGAAGCCGTTACGTTCTCACGCAACCGTACCTTGCCATATATGTTACTTTACCTATCGCACAGGCCTATGTGTTGAGAGCGTGATTACTTCTACGCACGCTTAACTATGTATGATGCGTATGTATATAGAAATATTGATTTAACACCGTCCGATAATAATTAACTGTCACAGTCGACATGTGATATTCTAATTTTAGTAGTTTATACGAATTGAATTTAGTGTTTAAAAATGAAGTAATGAAACAAACATTTTCACTTAAATAACAATTAAATATATTTAATATACAATTTGTACATGGTATCTTTTACAGTCTAAATCTTAGATATCGAATCTGATATTATATATACAACATAAAACACCGCCCAATTAAAGGGTCGATGGAAGTTCAAAATATTGGCATTGAATTAGTTCGTACATGCATTTCATGTAAGAATGTCCACATATGTCGTTGACTACATTTCTTACTCTAATGTTGACTCTAATGTTGATATCCCAAATTATCATTTCAATAATAATGTGTTATTGACTAGATTATCTATTTCAAAG
>WYDF02077670.1:0-11239 GCA_009867245.2 Adranes taylori | reverse complement strand
ATAAAAGAGGATGTACGTATGTATCCTTCTATACCGCTCAACAGATTTGGATCAAATTTTCAGGAAAACTTTAACATACCATATTGGGTAATCCCGTGAACTTTGGTGTCGATTGGATCACGGGAAAATATATTCTTGAAGTTTTGTTCGGGGATATCGCTGGCCGCGGCAATTTGGGAAAGTCGCTGGGCGCGGCAAAGCCGCTACCGTAATGCGAAAATACGGGAACTCATTTCAGACTCAGATTCATTTCATATCAGACTGAGACACAGCGAAGTATGGTCGGGTTTAGCTAGTGCATTATAAACTTACGGTGAGCAATTTTTGTTCACATTAGAATTAAAAATGCATTAAAAAACACTCCATAGATGGCTGGGACACATAATAAGTGGACTGATTCTATTTCACATATTGTAGAATACAATATTCGAAGTGACTAGCACAGTTAAATTTAAGTCGTTTCAATATTTTACAATTATTTACTACGTCGAATAAATACTTAATCACAATAACAAAATTTTGGTTCATAAAGAAATGCAGTTACAAAGATATGTTAATTCAAATAAATTAATACAAATAATAATACTTTAAGTAAATTTAAACAGCATTTGACAACATACGATTTGTAAGTATGTGACGGATCGCACTCGCTACCTGCTAATGGGGAGTCCTAGCGACTTGTCACAGAATGGCTCAACCAATTATCTTACAGAATAAAAACGGCCCTCGGAATTATGTCCTCGGGCGCCAGGTTAGTTTAACGTGAGACAGCACACTCGAACTGATGATGTTGTCCCTCCAGCTCATAGTGGCTTATTGGGGGCACAGGTACCTCTTAGTCTGTTAAGTAAACCAGAGATTCTCGTTCTTGCTGGGCAGCTGTAATAAACTTATCGACTAATAAATGAAACAGCATTAAAGTATTAACGAAACCGTCTGTTGTTCTTCACAGACAAGACAAACAGAGAAAGAAATATATATTCAATGAGAGAAGAAGACAGAGAAGGGGAGAAAGGATTTAGGTAGGCAGGGAAAGGAATAGAAAAAGGGAAGTGGGGGAAAGGGGTGAGATAGTGTAAAAATAGAATAAGGGCGGAAATTTAAGGGATAAGGTATTAGGAAGTGTATTTTAGAAAATTATTGCATTATAATAAGGTTAGATTTAAGTTTAATGGATTTTATTTTTTTTATTATTTGATTGATTACTTAGTGAATAGAAAAAATTCTTTTATTTTATATTATTATTTTTCTATATTTTATGTCATTTTTGTGTGTGTTATATGCCTTTTTTGTAAATTTATATGCCAAATAAAGGTTTATTATTATTATTATTATATATTCAATTAAATGTCAATATATAAATGTTAAATCAAAATTAATAACGCAATAATAGCGCTTAAATAAACAAAGACTATGTACGCAAACGACTTACATAAAATAGTATAAATGTATAATCATAATCAAAAGCGGTGCATATAAAGCAACACTAAAGTACGGTGATAAAAATAATAAAGCATCGGAAATATGGAAAGCATGTACAAGCAAACTAGGTTACAAAGGGAGGGCGGAGGGTAAGTTGAAGCTCACAATTTGTATAACTATAAAGGTAGGAATCCTAGAAGAATACAATAGGCGTAACAACACAGTGAGGTGTACCGGAGTTACCACTGCTGAGTGATACACTTAATATTGCGGCGCACCAGTTAGATCTGTATACTCTAGTAGGGCGAAGAAAAGGAATACACGGGCGTAATGACACATTGAGTTACATTGAGTGACACATTCAGTTAATGCACCGGTGTTACTATTGCCGGATGATTACAAGTAAGCTTGCGGCGCACCATTTAGATGTATACACTCTAGTTAGGTCAATGGAAGGGTGGGAAGAGAAATAAAGCTATGTAAAATACATGCAGCACAGTGAAACGGCGTATGCTATATATAATCGCTACAGTTAAACAAAGCGTTTAACTGTTGTCGTTTGTTGCTGAACGGTGGCCGGTATATATGTTGGCTCTACCGGTAGACTGATACGGTTGCTGGCTATTTCTTCGAGCTTTCTATATCAGGAACAATTTTATATCCTTAAAATTTCGCTATTTGTTACATGCTTAATGTTCATAAGAATATATTCACAGTAATAGCTCATCAAATTCAGAAGGATAGTAGGAAGCTAAAAACTCATGTTCGCCATTCTTATTTTTGTTTGCTTAACGTTGAATATCATAACGCTAAAAGTAAGAAAAATATAAAATATCAAAACATTCCTTTGGCCATGAGGCGAGTTTCGCAAACTGAATCTCTCTCTCTATTCCAGTTCACGTATTATTCTTAAATTTGTATCAGAGGTTATCGAACTCAGTTAAGAAAATAAACGTGATGATGATTACACTCTGTAAAAGATTCGGCACCAAAATTATTTATTCAAAATGATCTTCGTTATTTAACTCGAGACTTGAGTCTTACAAAAGATCGCACTGAATTGTTTGGGTCAAGACTGAAAGCAACAACTCTTCTATTTCTCTCGCGATAGAAACAGAAAAAAATTATTCATAAAATTCTTAAAAATTGGCGTTTAACATCAATAATGATTCAAGTTAGTGAAGGTCCTTTATAGGCTCGCCAACACATCGACTAAATAGGTGTACTTTTACATAATCAAAATATGTTTCGTTCAAAACCTATTGTCCATTCAGTACATTTTAGGAGTCATATTAAAGTCTCAAAGCTGTACTCAGATACTATGTAAAGAATTGTTGAATAATTTGCGGGGAGTCGAAAGTAGTGGATTTGTTACTTGTTCAACAATCTGGCTACATTGATATGCCGTGCTTTATTTGAGCCAACGAATAGTAGGCAAAGATAAAACAAAATTGCTCCTGTTTACACGGTAGACAGGTAATATCTGGAGCATGCAGATTATTTAAACCTGTAGAACTTTGGTTCATAAAGAAATGCAGTTACAAAATATGTTAATTCAAATAAATTAATAGAAATAATAATAGTTGTCACAGGCATTGCACTGTCAGATATATAAGTATAAAAAATCATGTCATAATATTTCAACTGTATAACCATTTGTCAAAGAATCCCATGGATCACTTAACTGAGGCAGAGGCATAAATTGGAAGATAGAACTTTACGATGGGAAAGGTGGGAAGCGAAAAATTACAGCTATAGTACATAGTCTAATTAATAGTTAAAGTAAAAAATTAATACGAGAAATGTACACTCGAATACGAGAAAAGTACATCGTTGAGCAACATTTACGAGCTTGTTCAGTACCCACAAATATGAAAGATAGTAATTCAGCGCAATTAACAAATAAACAACAGCCAGCCATAAATTCAGAAGATAAAGTTTTTGGTGAGGAACTAGGCGTCTTAGAAAGCAAGCTAGAGTCGCCACAGTTATCTGCAAATGCAAAAGTGGAACATAGAGGCAATGTACCAGGAGTGCAGAAGAGCTATAAAAGAGGGAATTGAAGTAGCTTTAACATTAGTTAGTTGGGAAATGAATAACGAAATGAGAACCGAACCATACCTAGCAAGACCCAGACCTTTTCAAAAGACAAAGACTGCTACATAGAAAATGTCGAAGGAAATTACGTGATAGATGTCGGACCCGGGGCCAACAATATAGAAACAAATTTAGAATAAAAAAAAACAGAATTTAGCGTTATCGGAGAGGTGGTAGCGGCAGCAGCGGTGGTCAGTCCATCCTGCCAAATTGTTCCGCCGGCAGCACCACAGTTACAGTGTGCGTTATGGAAGGCGAGGGACAAGTCCTTGGAACACCAAGTCCGAGCCTCTGATATTTGAAGAAGTAACATGTCAATCCGAGGTTGATCTCAGTCCAAAACCATCAATAACATATAAGAATGACACAAAGAAATGATCAGTGCCAACACTAGACCAGGACTGGAAGTCCATTCAACAAGTGGAAGACGATACTTGGAACAACAGATCCAGAGAAGATATAACACGGAAGCAGAGCACAAACAAATCAAACCAAGCCCGAACTAATCCCAAAACAGAGCCAATCGTACTAGTCAAAGAAGAAACCATAAAACCAAGCAGCTGGCCGCTAACCGAAATCATGGACACCCACGAGAGAGCAGATGGAAAAATACGGGATGTAACGGTACAGAAAGAAGAAAGTTGGAACCAGACCATGGAGTTTCATCAGGAGCCAGACCGAAAGAGAAGACCAGTGTCGATTTCAGAAGATAAACCATTGGCAAAGGTCAACGCCGAAAGAAAGACAACGCAGAATCCAGCACTTCGGTGGTTATACTTACAGATATACTACGGTGATTATACTCACAGATAATTCCTCGAAAGCATGTTTGGTACCATTTGGTCGCAAAAAGAAATTATTTAAATGTATGATATTAATATTTCTTCGTGTCGTACCATGAAATAACAATTTAAATGTCATAGTATTAGGTATCAACTGTATCACCTTATTTTTATGTCTAAGTATGCCGTATGTTCTGGAGGATTTCTAGGATTTATAAATAAAGAGAATTTCTAAATAAAGAAATCCCCTTGGAATTTAAATGAATGATATTGATATTTTTCCGTGTCGTAACATGAAACAATTATTTAAATGTCATATTATTAGTTATAAACTGTATCACATTATTTTTACGTCTAAGCATGCCGTACATCCCGGAGAATTTGTAGGATTTATAAATAAAGAGGATTCCGAAATAAAGTAATCCTCTTGGAATACATTTCTGGAATAAAGAATATATTATATCATCCAGAAATAATTGAATGTTTCTAAATGGCACAGCAAATTATTATTACCTATTAATAAACAATGATTCAATTTAAATATTAAAAAATAGCAAAATATATTTCATATATCAAAAATTGCAATTATTTAAATGCACACTCAGCAGTGCATAGTGATCTAGTTATTTAAACACCGTGATGCTCGATTAATTACTCCACATTTGCTACAAATATTAAATAAGTTTAATTAAGGTATTTAAGCAAACACTGCTATCAGCGCGTCAAGCAAGTACTGACAGCTATATATAATTAGCTCACTTATTCAGCTCCAAAACAAGAACTGTCCAACTCAATTTAAACAATAAACAATTGTTTACTAAAGAAGATACCGTTTATAAAAGCACTTACAAATGATTCTGGCTGCTCCCATTACATTGTAACACAATTTCCGGCTGTATCTTATGAAAAATTTAAAGAAGGGCACTTTGTGGGGCCACAAATCATATATTCAATAACAAACAATGTGTTTGACCATACAATGAATCCAGTTGAAAGAGGTTGGTTTGCATTTAAAAAAATGTGACAATGTTTTCTTTAAGAACTACAAAACCACGGTGCAAAATTTCATGGAATTAGGACTCGCCACTGTATGAATGAGATGCTTAGCATAGATTTATATAAATATGATTATGAGTAGTACAAGTCATTAGCACTTAGAGCACTTAGCGCTTACCAGTAGTAGAGTAGTAGAGCTGTGACTAGATGTAATAAGTAGTAACTGAAGATGGTATTTAGCGTGTCGGGTGTAGCATCAAACGTAAGGTAAATTACTGTTCTTTGTTTATATTCACCTAATAAATAGAATTAATAGTGCTACTTGAGTTTTCCTGCCCCCGTTGATTCGAGATTTAGGCGGTCTAGTAAATTCTTCCAGCTAGAGACGTCATAATATACATTAGTGTGAAGCTTCGTTTTTTACATTCGCATGTTGTGTTTTTCTGGAACGTCAGTAAAAACAAAAATAAAGTTACCATCGGAACATCAGAGACAAGGAATAAAGTACCTGACTACTAAAGAGATGGCAAAAGGAGAAAATCGACGAAAAGACGTTTCTTCATCCAACGTGAGAAAAGAAATCACTAAAAGTGAAATTAAATTTCTAACTAAATTTACTAACTAAATTCCTAACTATATTTTCATAATTGTGTTATGTTTTCGAATTATTTTAATGTTGTAATAATTTTTAATATTTTAGCTACAATAATTAGAATCTTAAGTGAATAAATATTGAGTGAATATTGAGTGAAGATTTAAGTGAATATTGTGCACTCTAATGCAGGGTGTGTAACTCTTTACTGGGATACACAAGATCTGATGCAAATTTTAAAGAAACGAAAATCATTTTCACTAACTAATGTGCGAGACTTAAATTAGACAAGATTAAAAGTAGTTTAATTATTAACAATGCTATACCAGCTTTTAAAGCACTTGACTTCTGGCTGACTACTGCTCCCAGATATCTCCGTCTCTACTCCTATTTTAATTATGCACTTTTAGTTATTTTTATGACATTTCGATAAGAAATAATGAAAGCTGATAACTAATTTAACCAATGAAAACAATTTTATTATCTTATGGTTACTGCCTACCACAATTCTAAAATTTTCCAATTAATTTTAGCCCACCTGTTACTTCTGATTTTATGAGCTTGCGAAACTTGCTATTATTATTTTATTTTTGTTTTGTTTCTAAGAAGTAACCTTCTAGAGTAATAATTTCTTAACTTGGACATTGCATGAAAACCATATGACCGAAAACAAGTAATAAAATTCTTTTGGAAACAGTTTCTCACATTTCCGTATCGTCCGTTCCGCGCAACACATAAATAATTACTTTGTAATACGAGATCCATAGCAGCCAGTACGTTCCGCTCGAATTTTCAAGTCATTTCAGCAATTGTTAAACGCAACTCGGCAGGAGTTTAATATGATTTCAAATTCTATGAAATAAAATTACTCGACTGTTACTAACTTCCATATTATGTACGTGAAATAATCATCAAACATTTTAGCTAAATGTTAGTGCTTCTACTCTTATATCTATAGATGTATGTGACAATTTGCATATTTCCGTCAAATCATATGGTTCGGAATAAATTACTATTGACTCTTTAATTTGTTTAGTGTTCCTTGAATAATTATATTTGCATAAATAAATTCAAATTGGAAATATTATCAAAATAATTATAATTGTGTTACCAGTATTTCATGTGAACTCGACTTTTCTCTTTAGTGGGAAATAAGTAGTCCGAAAAATGATAACGAGAGCTTTTCAGGCCTTCATCATAATTTTTCTATGAGACATTTAGTTTGAACTAAAGCGCTATTCTTGGCAGAGGAAATCACTTACTACTAATAGAGGCTTAAAACAGGGGTGCTGTACCCTAGAAAATAAGGGGTTTTTCGACCCTGGACGAGCCCTAGGACCAAACGGCGCAGAATTGAAACTCAATGAAACAAGACAATTACAGGAAAATTGGAACTACTTGTATTTTCTTTCTACTGAATAAATGAGTAATAGTATGACTTAATAAAGAATCCAAGCAGAAGTATATTTGGAAAAATTAACAAGAGATTAAAAATTTCAGATTTTAGCCCTTTAATATAATCATGGGAGCATCTGAAAGCATATATATTTGTCTTATAAATAAACAATTAATTTGACAATAACTTTTTGACTCTGGGACATATAGGTCGCAATGGTACCTTTTAGTGAGAGACTTTTGACCCAATGACAATGGAAGTCAAGATTGTAAAGATAAATATTATTTATTGTTGCAAACTGAACAATATTACAAACATGTTTATAAACTAGGTGTAAACAGGGTGAAACAAATATTGCACAATGTCACTTCGCACATAATCAACGCCTTCTTGTCAGTCCAAATAGTGGCAAGCGGCGTCCCACGTCAAGCATTTGTTTGCTTGAAAAGAGCTGCGGGGTCCCAGAAAGTTTATCTGAAAAAGAAGTCGAAGAAGATCTAAAAATACAAATCTACTCATTCAACAGCATCAAACGAATGGGAAATAAAAAGCGCACTTTACTCTTTGTACTAGTAAATGCTGAGAAAAATGAAAAAGGAATAGACTTATTCCAAATCAAGATAGTTATTCACGGCTACAGAACCACAAGCACTTAACAGTGTTATCGCTGTTAACTATACGGATACGTGCATTCTAGTTGCATGGCGGCATATGCATGTTGCAATCACCGCTCTAAAGAATGCGAGAAACTAAGAACAAGTGCACCTATTTGTACGTTATGCGCTTGAAGCCAACTTTCAATTTCCAGGCTGCCCAAAGTACCCAGAAAACATTAAGAAAAGAAAATAACAACAGAGGATAGAAAGAATTCAAGACTGACAAAGACTTTCAAACACAGACAAAACAAGAATGCTGGATGAGCAGTTTGTAACAAAAATCCAATTAGTCGAAATTTTAAATGAGGTATTTCCAGACGTCATAAGTTCAATATTTGGAAAATGATCAAAATAAAAGTAAAAATTACAAAAAACAAGAGCCATGAATTACTATAATTTCTAAAAAAGGAAGAAGCATTAGCCGCATTAATGAGCGAAACGCAGATGAAAAACGGAGATCGTTTGAGTATAAAATATTTAGATATAATGCCAGGGAGCAACAGGAGGAGGTGTATCAGTGATTGTTATAAACTATTTTGTGCGCGGAAAATAGACGACAAAACTATAAATTGTGAATCAAGAGGACTAGAAGCCAGTACAGATGGGGAAGTGCTAATTCGAGTGGCAGTGTACAACAAACCAACAGAAGCACGTACTGATGCAGACTTTACAGAAATAATAAAGAACGGAAAAATCATTGCCGGAGGGAATTGGAACTCAAAACATCTGGCCTGGTACTCTTAGAATCAAAAATAATTCTGGTAGAACACTTTTTAAATTAATTAATAAGTTGGCGAACATGCAAATATATGGACCAACAAACAGAGCATAGATCAATTCCGACTAAAAACAAACATGGCGATGTAATAGATACATTTATTAGATATAAAATTGAGAAACAACTAGCTGTGTAAACAGAGCACAAAATAAACTCAGATCACTTCCCAGTAACAGCTAACAGCAGAGATAAAAGGAAAGTAATAGACTCAGAAATCAAACTTATCGAAACAGAAACAACGTAACATCATATATTAAAACTCATTTAAAAAAAAGGCCAGGTGATGAAGAAATTCTAAACCAAGCCATCAAACTTTTACCGAAAAAAATAATTGAACACATGCATATAACTAAACCACTTTCCGACCAATTGGAAGAAAGGAATAATCATAGCAATACCGAAAAAAGAGAAAAATCCATCAAATTCGAAGAGCCGTCGACCAATTAGTCTATAAAGTGGTACGAGTAGGATTTCCGAAGCTATTTTAAAGGATCAGACTCAAAATTATTTGGATGATAACAAATTGATTCGAAACAACCAGTCATACAGTCCAAACCACACTAAAATCAAAGAAAAAGAGGCATGCATTCGTAGGCCTAATGAACCTGGAGAATGGTACTTTCGTGGATCAAGATTATAAAATCATTTATGGAAAATAGGACATTCAGGATCAAAGTAAACCTGAAATTGTTTGAACCAAGAATAGCAGAAGAGGGGCTTCTGCAATTCTCTATCACCTACATTACTTAATGCATATGTCACAGACATATCTAAATTAGAAAAATATTGCAGAGTTAGTATACTTCAGTTTGCGGATGACACCGCGCTAGTGGTACACAACACAATGGTCGCGATGGCGAAAGAGGGAATGGCTCATAATTTAGCAGAAATGAACGCATATTTCGAGCCGTGGAAAATGAAGGCAAATGCGCATATTATAAGAGTCACCAGAAAAACGAGAGCAAGAACCATATGATTCAGATATAAAAATATTAAATATAAGTATTTATAGTCAGTGTTGTACTATGAGCGAAAAAAAATATAGCTTGGACATTTAGTATTCCTAATAGTACATTTACGCTAAGACAATTATAGCGTTGTTCACCTGGATAAACAATTAATCCTATTTGTGAACTTGTTTCGACGTTTCGCATCGCATCTCTTCACAAATGTACTTTATTAAGTACATTGCAACAATACTGCTTTGTATCATTAGAAGAGACATTACGCACACATGTCTGATGAGATGCGAAACATCGAAACAAGCGCTTGTCACATGTTAGTAATTTGTCTACTTGGCAAAATTTTCAGTTCACAAATAGGATTAATTGTTTATCCAAGTGACCAATGCTATAATTTTTTTAGCGTAAATGTACTATTAGGAATACTAAATTTCCTAACTACATATTGAAAATATTAAGATCGGAAACCAGGGAACATACTTTGGATTAATATTCAATTGGAGGCAATCATTCCCGAAGTACTTAAAATACAGAGAAAAGAGAGCTCTAAGGATGGCGTCATCTCTATACAGTATTCTAAAGCGAGAAAGTAATATTACTTATGGACTGGAAGTAGTCGTAAGAAATTCAACAAGATCAAACGAAAAACTAACGACGACTCAAAACAGCCTATGAAGAAAATGTGTACATGCACCATGGTGCGAACGAAATGCTAATATCAGGAAAGATCTAGAAGCAAAAGACTTATGGGAGATACTAAAAAACAGAAGGCAGGAGATGATAGAGAATATCAGAAACCATACAAATCCCGACCTCTTAGAGGTAGCAGACGCAATAGACGACTGAAAGGAAGTAAACAAAACAACATAGTGGCATCCCACTGATAGCACTATGCATAAAAGCATTCAAGTATTCCTTACATTAATTGAAGTATTCAACTTCAGAAAATGGAAAAAATTAGAGGTAAGAGTATACCCCGTATTCAAGTCACATCTTCCTCACATTTTGATCCCAATTTTTATGGGCTTCATTGGCATACATTGCTTCAAACTAGATCGTTATATGAATCTAGTTATGTCCTCATAAATTGACTGGCGATAAGAGTATTATCTACATCCTCTTTAAACAATCAATCATTAGGTCTTGTAATATGTCTTCTTAGCATCTGCAGGTTTATCTGGACCATTTACATACAACTTTGAAATGAGAAACAAGAACTTGTTTCTAGATATAGGTGATTTTGTAAATTCATTGTTTATATATAGTTATTTTACTTAACCAGTAGTCCCCCAATTTTCCAAAATTTATCAGATTATATCTGATAACAAAACTATCTATCAATCTTTAACCGATAACAACCATACACCAAATTATATGAGATTATCCCATTCTGTAGTCCTGACTATACGCCCTTCGGCTAGCTCTATATAAGTGTTTATATTAGTACAATTGCCCATATCTTTTTTTTTTGTTTTACGTACGAAGTGGAGAATCTTCAAAAGAGGAAGGATGCCCGGTGCATCCAACAACTGTGAGATTTTTACCCACTAAACTCCAC
>WYDF02077669.1:0-24585 GCA_009867245.2 Adranes taylori | reverse complement strand
AAGTTAATTTATTACGTATCGGTTCACTATTCACTAAACTCTCCAACTCGTATTTTCCGCCATATATTTCGGACTTAAAAGTCCAGCCTCTGGCGGTCCGCGTCGTTTGTTGTTACTATTGTTTGAGTGTAATTGACATATGTTTGAAGTGTGTTCTTCAAACACTTCCGATTGTGTTCTTTTTGTTCCAGTGTTGTCATGTTAATATTATTAATATTGCGTTATCTTGTTTGTTTTGTGTTCTGTGCAATATTTTAAGTGGGTGTAATAGGCTATAGAATTTGCATTGAAATTGTTGGTTTAATATGTTCTGGTTTATTTTGTGCTTATATATTTCAATGTTTTCTTTGATGTCTAAATATTTGTGATTCCATTTTATGATGGGGTATAAGGCTGTAGTAGGTAAGGAGAAGGATGGGCCTGTTGGTGCTGACTTCAGTCACGTAAAATCTGGCCCAGCTGGCTATCACAAACTGGCTTACATTGAATCGAAGAACCATATGTAACTCTTTATATACCAACATAGCGATGAATCTACCAATCCTTAGTTTGATTGGTTCTGTTTTTTGAAAAAAACTATTTAAGAAAATTTCTCAAAATCGTGACGTGATGGAGCAAATTTGAAATCAGATTCAGAATCAACATGACAAAAGACATAGATTACACGTATTGGTGTATAAGAAAACAAAGACTGTGTTGACCAATGTAATATAAAACAGAACAACAATCTTTCTGACAAATCAAAGAGCACAATCAGATGTCATATGGTAAAATAATTCACTTATAATGTAAGCATTTTTCATATCTCGGTGAGATCTATAACAATCCTAATTAATATACTAATACTCTTCAAAAGTATTTGAAGTGTGGAAATAATTTGTGAGTGGACACTTAGCAATAAGAGTGCATAAATTTTACAGAAAAGTGAAAAAATGATTTTAAAAAGTATATTTTGTCCATGACTTCATAATACTACCTCCGATCTAAATTCAATTTTTTTTTTGCTATCTATTGTACTTTACAATTATTTCAGGAATTCACGAATAAAATAAATTTATTTTATACGTGGAATTTGAATGTGCATGAAGTTACCTACCCAATAATGTATTTCTGTTCCTCATTTTAAATTATAATAAGTTGCTTATATAGTTAAAAGCATTTGTAATCGCTAATACTGTATTTGATTATCGTATAAATCAATCTTTCTTAATCCCAAGTCCACATAAACTATGGTCAAACGTGTCACAACATGTTATATAGAAGCTAGATGTTACTTGCAGAATGGAACATTTCAATTATACGTACCATAGATTTAAAAAATATAAGACTAATACAAAATCAATAAAATATAATTTAAAAAAAGTCGAACCGCAGTTGATTTAAATTTATTTTTGTTACTAAATTTATTTTTCTTACTCCAGAAATGTGCGAATGCGGTTTGCCATGCATTATCCGATGTAATGGTCGACTCATTGACCAGTGGTATAGTAGCAGATGACTGGAAAAAGGCCACAATTATTCCTGTCTATAAGAAGGGTGACAAAGCTAAAGCAGTGAACTACAGGCCAATAATCATAATCTCCATAATGTGCAAATGTATGGAGAAAATAGAAGCAGAATCACGTTCACCTCATTCCTACTTGAGAATGGCTCCCTTGGTGACTCGCAACATGGATTTCTTACCGGGGGATCGGTCACCAGCAATTTGCTTGTTGCCCTGGGTGAGTACACTAGAAAATGTGGCAAGGGTGAATCCCTGGACATCTTGTATCTGGACTTCGAGAAGGCGTTTGACAAAGTGCCGACGGAACGATTACTACACAAGTTAAACGCAATGGGAATCAGAGGTAAACCCCTCAAATGGATCCGGAGTTTCCTATCTGATCGTACATACTGAGTTCGGGTGGAGGGCAGACTCGTAGTGGTGTGCCGCAGGGCTCTGTTCTTGGACGCTGCTGTTTCTGTGCTACATCAGCAATATGTCAAATCTGTCGCCCAATAGAATCAGTCACTTCGCAGATGATACGAAGATTATTGGGTTCCCGGATAACCCTAATGATAACACGCAGGCAATTCTGCAATAAATACATGGCTCGACCGAACAATGGATCCTGCCATTAAACGCCGGCAAATGTACGGTTTTGCATATGGGAGCGGCAAACCCTGGAAATGTGTACGCACTGTCCTAATTATCTACAAATCATACATCCGTCCGATATTGGAATATGGTTATCTTATCTGGAACCCATATTTCAAGAAAGGTATTGAGATTCTGGAACGCGTAGAGAGAAGAGCTACCAAATTGCCGGCTGAGACTAGGAATCTATCATATGAATAGAGAATAGCGTACCTGAAGCTTCAGTCCCTAGAGGTGCGAAAAACGCGCGGGGACCTGATTGAGGCCAATAAGATACTAAACGGGTACTACAGCTGCAACTTGGAGAGCATATTCAAGAACACAAATACCCACCTAAGAGGCCATAGTCTTAAACTAAATACCGAATTATGACGAAGCAACCCTAGGAAACATTTTATCACCAACAAAACTGTATCACAATGGAACGCATTGCCAGTAGATGTTGTGCCCCATCGACAAACAAGTTCAAGAACGGACTGAATAGTATCCTCTGAATCAGTCTGAGTAGTAGCAGCTCTTATGAACTTGGTTGCCTACGCTGCATAAAGAATACTAATACTAAGTAGATTTAATAAACAGTCATTTTATTACCTTCCAGTCAATTCAATTTTATCGACCTCGATGTCTGATATGGCAGACTTAAGTGTACACGACCAATTAACTAATCGGTTGTATCGATAGATGTCGCCGGCTTCGTGAAGTCGTACAAACGCTTCCGTCACGGCACGACATAGCTTTGGGTCCATCGTAAATGCAGCGCGCTGCCAATCGTATGACGAACCAAGTTTGCGAAGCTGTGTATAAATACGATCTCCTTTTCTTAAAAATTAATTAAATATATTATTAGTGTATAGACTACACACCTATTCCTATACATCTTTAAAAATCCCGTAGATAAAATTAGTTACTAATCAGAAAGTAAGAGTACACGCTTACTCGTTTTTCCAATTCCAGATCTTTTTAACGAAAGCATCCCTCCCAATATCGTGACGTGTTTTCTTTTCTTCTCGCCATAGTTTCTTTTCGACAACAACTTGTGTCGCAATACCAGCATGATCACATCCAGGATTCCATAATGTTGTCCTACCGTTCATGCGATGCCAACGAACAATAGCATCTTGAATTGAATTAGTTAGCGCATGGCCGAGATGTAAAGACCCAGTCACATTCGGTGGTGGAATTATGATAGTGAAATTGCCTTTGGGATTTCGTTCACTTACAGAATTTCGCTAGATAATTAATTTTAGTTAGTAAGTAAATTAAAAATCACGAAGTATTAAAATAAGTACACAGAGCTATTCTTCTCCCATTCTGCCTACCTACAATATTTTGAAACAAATGTTGTGGGACACTTGATCTATTATAGCAAAAAATGTAATCATGCCATTTTAGATGTATATTTTTCATTCCTGGATAAATGAAAAATGGGATAAAAAGCATTTCTCGGTTCATATATCTCAAATTACCATTGTTAAATGTTACTTTCTAGAGAAGATATCTACAATATGGGGCAAATAACATTGTGCAAGTATAGAATATTTGCAATAAATGTCTTATTAACAACCAAGCAATACAAAAAATTAAATTATTTGAGAAAATAAGAAATCGGTAAGATTTGAGTGTAACTAATAATTACCCCATACTCTGGTCTAAAGAATCCTTGGTTTTCCCACCAAGAATACCAAGCAGCTTCCACATATTTTGGTGAATATGCATCTGGTATCGAATTAGTAATGTACTTCTTTTCCCCTTCTGGAGTATCAATGTCATAAACAGCTATTTCTTTTGTTTCTTTCTTCTTATCTTTCTTCTACAAATAATAAAAAAATCAGAAACTGAATAAAACATATGTTGCATGTTGGTTACATCAGCAGCTTTAGTAGGTGCAATTGTTTTCTTTTCTTGTTTCTGTTTGAATTTTTCTAATTTTGCCAATTTCTTAGCCTCCTTTTCTAATTGCTTTGCAGTTTTTGGAGGTGCTCCATCTTCACTTACAGTAATTTCTTTGTCGGCCATAATTTTCAGCTTAAGTGAACGAAACGAATTTATTCAAACAGAACCTAACTTAACCTATAATTATAATTTATTATCAAACGTCAAATGACCATAACGTTCTTACGTATTTGTTCCACCTTGTAGCAAAGCTGCGTTCAAGAATTGCACAAGTCGAAGTGAGTGGGATGAGTGTGTGGAGTAGTCGTGTTCCTAACAGCGTTTTTCATTCGCGAAAACACACTGAATGCATTAGTAGTGCAATGTCAAGAGTTTATGAATTGTGAACTAGTTCTATTACGAATGGAACACGATTCGTGTCATTGCGGTAAAATATCGATCATAGCATGAAATATTTGTTGTTATGGTTATAATGCTTCTAGAAATACACCGTAAGCATGGTTACTATACATGCTGGATTGAGTCATGATTTTACACTGAGAGGGAACTGAAGTCTGATCATGTTGTAAAAAAATTACACTCAGTGCAAATAGTTTTGTACTGAACAACTGAATGAAATTTGTTGACAATCTAATGTATATGAAACCTGTCGAATACAACACCCTACCTATTTTAGTTGGCACCGTAGAACATATATTAATAATAATATACTCTTTTATGGTTCGTACCACTTTCGTTTAAACTTTAAATGGGAAACGCTATAAAACTGTGCTTAAAAGTAGTTAAGAGTGATTTTAAAAGTAATTATAAGAATAAGGCGGCAGTCTCACTGAACCACAGCCATCAACCAACAACGAGTACTATCGATTAAAAATTATAAGGCTGGTCTCACTGATTCACCAATTGTCATCAATCAGATGATAAACGTAACCTTAAACAGATGTTCTTGTTTTTGACATGTTAAAAACAATTATTTATTTATAATTAATTCAATTGATATATTTATTTCTACAAGCATTAATGTATCAGCATTTTACAAAATGAAAAACGTTGTTTAGAAAGCGTGCAATATAATCAAAAAAACAAAAACAGGAAAACAGCTGATTGTTAATATGTCAATGCGTATGATAATCGCAAATACGCAAGTGCACATGAGTCTAGCAACATGAAGCATCCACCAAATTGCACAAGAGCCATATCAAGCACGAAATCATAACTGTTCGCTGGCTATTGATGGGAAGCAATGGTTAAGTGGGATCAGCGCTATATAAACTTGCATGTTCTAAAGATGCTCGATCGTCATCAATCGACGATACTCGTTCAATGAGACTGCCGCATATTCAATCAAACTTTATATCATTAGCAAAATTATATCTAATTAAAGTGTGTAAGTCTTGTATATCTTTAAATATGTATCTAAAAATTTAGTGATGGCTTAATTAAAATCGCAATGACTAATCTATAAACTTTTCGAGATTTTTATTTTTTGAAGAGTCGAATCTACAGAACGACACCTAAGGTGTTAAAGAGTAAACATTTTATAAAACTAACTGGACCTAAAATGGGTTTTCAGTTCTTAATAGCAACTACACTCATGTTTTTTGTTCTCCCCGCACAATCTTACATTCCGTTTCGTGAACTACATTTTGGAACTATACGTAGCCTGGCTCTGGATTACACTCTATCGCAATACTGCGTTTGGTAGGTATGAATGTAGGCAATACAGAGGGTTTGGTCCAATGTGCGGTATAATTTAACGTAAAACCCGAGTAACACTAGCTGCTCAGTGCTCGTATCAGTTTAATTTATTGAGAAATATAGAGAATTCATTAAGAATTGCGATAAAAATATATTTTTCGGTAGATCAACGAATTTAAAAAGTCCATTTTTAGTATTTGGCAGGGTATGATTTAAAAATATGCGAAAACAAAAATGTATATTGTGCGCATGCGTTGCTAAAATATCGCACTGGCACATTGCCAAACCTCATTTTAATTCATTCAAATTTATGTATTTTATTGAATTTCAACATACATTTTTACGAAATTATAAATTAAATAACATATTAAAAAACTCTAACTATTAAATACTAATCACAAGTTGTAGTCGCCGTAGTTTATGTTTACTTTATACTTAATAGGTAGTAGTAAACATGCATATAAAAACACGGTACAAAAGAAGTTTGTTAATTTTAGGATACTGCCAAAACTAAGAAAACAAAACTAATTTCTTCAGATTTATTACATTTACTATATATGTGTGCCTTTTGTAGAGTTATTTTAGTACTGTAGTTAATATACAAAATAGTAGAGTAACTTATGTTTTAATTTCTTATTCATTTATTTAGGTTCTAAGTTGAAATTTTTGTTTTTCACATCTACTTTATATTATTATTTTTACAATTTTTCCTTAAAGTAACAAATAAGTACAAAAAAGGTTTGACGTTGTAAAAAGAATTAATGTGGTCAACAATGTTTGCGTAAATCTGCTGTGGAACGAGTAAACCATTTGCGAATTATTTAAAACAAGTACAAACTTCATGAAATTGAATTAAGTAATATTTCGTTTCCGTAGCATAATAAACGTAATCCAAACAGACAAAATCTGATTTGGATAGGGATGAATATGTACGGCTAAGCTAAATTCGCTATTTTCATGTTGATCCATATAAATGCCGGTGTTTTGAATGAACTGCATTGTTGAGATTATACTTTGAAAAGGTAAGTTTACTACAAAACCATTTATCTAAAATAATAATACAAATATAAGTGGTTTTTATTGAAATCTTGTTTCAATTATGTTCACTTAGTAAAGCACCTATATTAATATTCTTCAAAAAAATATTAGGAAGGGTCAAGTTAGGAAGGGTCAACTACGGACGGGTCATTTTAGGTAGTGCTTCCTGAATTTTTAGTTAGTGCTTTCTAAAATAAAACCATGTTTAAATTTTCTAATTGACAAAATATTAAAACATGTATAAAGCACTATTGTTAACATTAATAGTTTTTCGTAAGAGATGAAGTTTTTAGAATACTAAAATTTCTATTTTATTCTTAGGTTTACTAAGATTCTATTTGTATTATATTAATATGTAGTTAAAACTTACTTTGTATGATAAGTTGAGTTCATTTATTTCAGAAATATAGTCGAATTTCGGGTTTGTTTCTAATCTTGTCATTAAGTTTTTAAATAATTTGGAAACTTCATTATTCCATGTTGTTACTGTTAGTTCCCTCAATTTCATGATCTTTTTTCGTATTTTCTTATCAATGGTGTATTCTAAATGTTGCAAGTCAAATCCAGTAACGTACAATAATTTTTGTTGTATTGAGTTTGTTGGAGCGCTAACATCATTGGTAAATAGTGGTGACCAATCAAAACGTCTTGAAAAATCAAACCGTAGGACTGAAATATTGTTGTTAGTTTGCAAATTTGCCCATATCTAAAACATAATGCAAAGCTTATAATGTTTCTACAAAAGAACATTCTAATTTTGATATTACTAACATTGTTCTCATTAACAACGCAAAAGACTCGTTGCAACGGACAGTAAGTATCAGATATGCTATACTTTCTTGCTGTAATAACATCATATATAAAATATTTTGGTAATAATGTGTCTTTACTTAATTCTCTAACCAATACAAAAGACATTACACCATTTGGTATACCAAATCCAAGTACTAACCACGCATCTAAGTTTAGCGTTAGAAAGAAGCATGTGAGAGCTACTGTATGATCGATGATTGATCCACACGCATTTTTCAAAAATTGCTACAATAAAATGCTATATTAAAAATTGTACTTATACAAAATTATCCTTAGGGCTAATATGATACAGAAACGCAAACTTTTTTTAACTCCTATACCGATTGCAGCAAACACATGAAAAAACTACGGTGGATTTCGGTGCTAAAGCTAAAATCTGTCAGAAATTTATAACAGTTATTAAAACTGTATCAAATCTGCCACGCCTGAAGGGGCTATGCTTATGGTGCTAAAGTGATACACTCTTACATCTCGCCGATTTTTGGCCATAGCTATATAAACACTTATGATACACTTTTGTGTTTAAATTTTTGTATCTTGTGTACTATGCCAAAGTTATGAAGGTCTATTTACATTTTTCTGGAAGCTCAAGAAAGAAGTAAAACTAAACAATAAAATAAAATAGGTGTATTACATTAGGTTCTGTTTTTGTTGTATCATATTAACCTCGGCTGATCTCACTGTATTTACCTCTGTTGATAACCAAATATTTTGATAAAAATGATTGGAATCAGTAAATGGTACAAGTGATATATATTTTGCACATTGTTCTGGCAGCACGTTAAAACCGTCGTTTATAATTTGTGGTGGTTCTAATGATTTGATAAATCTTGTAAGGCATGTAGTTTTCCCATTACTGTCTATAGCCAATGCAGAGAATTTTTTATTAGGTTGACGAATATTATATTTGTAGTTCCAATTCAAAATATGATTTCTTAAATATGGAGGTTCATTACATGGTAATGATTCCTAAAATAAATTTAAAGTTTGTTTAGGATCAAACATTGTATAGTTATATATTGTATTGAATAGTATTTCTTTACACATTTGGTAAATTGGACTGAAATTTTATTTCACGTGTATTATTGCAAATAAAAAGTGAAAATCTTACCAAATCCGGGCTGAGTTGTGGAACATGTGGTTGCACTCTTATTGAAATATTTAAATAAGTTCCCGCTAAGCATGTATTACTTTGCTTAAGTTCTTTTGAAGCTGGTTGATCTAAATCTTGTTCATAACCCAGCAAGACCTTTGGAGTCTTTACCAAAAACAGTCCGTCCAACTAAAGAGAAAAAAAAGTTATTATTAATTTTCTTTTAAATATGCGACCTTAGTTTTCACATACTTTATCATTGTGGCAAATCGCAGATATCGGTATTTGTACTTTTCCTAACCAGACAATATCATATTCGGAATCATTTTGAAGAACTTCATCAAATAAATTAATTTCAATCGATCCATTTAGAGCATTTGGACTCAAGTAATCTGTACTAGTTGATCTAAAATTATGAATAAAAATGAATTATCAATTTTTAAAGTATATCACAAATTGTAAATTTAGATAGTGATACTAACTCTAAAGGAATTGTTAAAGTTTCATTCCAAATTGGATTCTTTCCTTCGCCAATACCTGTTTTTAAATTAGTATTTAAATAATGTACTTCCAGAAATGGTCTAACTAATAATATTGCTTTATGATCAATTATTTCATCTTTTCCGTCAGTTTTTCGTGAGGATTTCCTGGTGGTACTTCCATCAAAAACTTTGCGCACAGGTAAATTGATTCCATTTTTTATACTAATACATATCCTTGGAGCGGAAGCATTTTCGAAATTACGATCGTATTTTACTGTTTGCAATGGGGGTAATGATTTATTTTTATGTCGGCGCCATCTAAACCAATTCAAAAAGTTGAAAACTATCGTTCTTACGCACGTTCTAAAACATACAAGTAGTTATTTAACATATACAATTATACTTATTTAAATTATCATCATCATAATAAATCTAAAAAAAATGGTGGACGTGATCGCCACCCCATCTTTCATATACTGGAAGTTCTACGGTTTGTTACATCTGGTATAAAATAAAAGTTGAAACTTTTAATTTTGACTGTCACCTTATAACTAGTAAATTCAATTTGCACAATAATTGTTTAGGGTAAATTAAATAAAACTTGCGTCACCTAAAAATCACCTACCCATTAATCGTCCGGTTCCCGTACTTTCCCGTCTGCGTTGTCGCTCTTGACTAAGTCTTTCCCAGTATTTGCCAACGGACCGCGGTTCGATTTGCCATGACCTTCGATCGCTCTTTACTCTAGTTTTGACTAATTTCTAAAATAGCAGTCTGGCGTGCAAGGCCGACGCCCTGCCTACTATAGTTTTATCAGTTGTTTAATCTGCGCATGAACTGATTTTATCAGATTTGAACTTAGTTGATCTGATTTGAACTGATTTGATCTGATGTGAACTAATTTGATTTGTTCTGACTTGATCTGATTTCATTTGACTTGACTTTATTTGAACTGATTTGTTTTGATCTGATTTGAACTTTTTTGGTTTGATTTGAACTGATTTAACCTGATTAAATATGATTTGATTTGAGTTGATCTGATTTGAACTAATCTGATTTGATCTGATTTACTGCGATTTTTTCGAGAAAATGGACTGCAAAATTTTCTAAAAAAAAACAACACCCTTTATATATGTTAAATTGCAATTTAAAAAAAAATGTTTTCAATAATATCGAAGGGGCTATAAAACAAAGTTTATTGGAATGTCCTATCTTTTATAGTTTTTGAGATATATTGAAAATATTTTCAAACTTTGAACATGGCAACGTCGCGTTCTGTACAAGCCAAAGCCATCGAACTTCTTCTGTTCGACGCATAATACGAGCCACTATATGTGTGCAAAATTTCAGCCTCCTAGTTTAAAAAGTGTGAAAAAAATTGCGCATTTCCGCCATATTGGATTTATAAAATAAATGAAAAAACTGTTTTTTACGGAACACTTATGTGTACCTGTGTACCAAATTTCATGCAAATCAGTCCAATAGGTTAGGAGTAATTCTTGAACGTACAAGCATACATACGCATAGCCATCGAGAAATACGACTTTCTTTTAAATTTTTGAGCGAGAAAAAATTATTCTGAAAAATTTATTTTTGTGCTGAATTGTTTCTTGGGGTCTCCTCTTCGAATTACGTGTAAATGGTTTGCATTGATGTGAATACAAGAGACGTACTAAGATGAAATAGAAAACATTGTCAGACATGAATCATTATCTTTCCTATACCTATACGTATATGGTAGATAAAAGATAAAAATTAATACGTTAATAACAGGTCTGGACAAAAGGTTTCCGCATTATATTTATTTTGGGTATGTGATAACATCTGTTATCGCATAATATATCTCTGTAAATTAAGTCAATTAATTAAGATAATAAGTAATCCTCTAGTGTAATGTAAATTGACTAATTAAATTTAATTCAATTCGGATATAATATGTAAATTTAATGACGAAAGAAAATCTTACATGTTTAACACCCAATGCAGTGGAAAGGAATTACAACACGAACGCAAATATATATATTCGTGGAAAAGCCGCGAATTTTATTATCTTATTGGTCTAATTAATTTTTTAATTTAGGAAAAATAGTCATTTTTTGGTATCCATAAATCTTGAATTACTTAACTTCTAATACGTCTAGAGTTGTTTGACCTCATATATTAAAGGGAATTTCATAAGATTTAATATGGTATTCTACACTTGAACATGTTTGAAAATTGAATTTTTTAAGATGGTGTTAAAAGAGTATATGTTTTTTACAGTGTTGTAAGCTGTAAATTCTAAAATTTTCCGAGTGAGATCTCAATGTGATCAGGAGATATCACAAAAATAACTTTATTTAAAAAATAATTCATTTGTTGAAGTAAGCGCATTTAAATATTTTTCAAAAAAATATATGTTCTGTGCAATATTAGAAGCTTTCTATCCGAAAATTTTTACACTAACTTAAAAAATGAGATTGCGCTAACTGAAAAAATTAAATTTTTTTCATTATATATATATTTCATTATATAAACTTATTTTTGTGATATCTCCAGATGCCATTGAGATCCCACTCTGAAAATTTTAGGATTCAAAGCTTACAACACTGCAAAAAACATGTATAAGTGTACTATATTAAACCTTATAAAATTCCCTTTGAAATAAGGAACCAAACACCTCTCAAGACCTAATAGAGGTTAAGTAATTTAAGATTTAAAAAGTTAATGCATGTCAAAAACTGACTATTTTTGCAAAATTTTAAAATTTATTACACCAAAACCCAGTGAGTTAAAAAAATTCTAAAAATACTTTTCATTTATATCATTAAGGAGAATGATCTCAGAAAGTTTCATAGAGATGAGAAACAGGTTGAAATTTGAATTTTTTTGGCTCATTTGGCAGGGAATGACTCGTCTTGGCACCGCAGTCTCTGAATTTGCATGCAGATGCATTTATTTGTTACTCTAATTACTTCCTTAAAAATCGTAATTTTATACGTCCATATCTACAAGCTATATTCTCATTAGCTACTTCTGCAGTTGAAAATGTAGCTTTCTTAACGATCTTCGCTTGCACTTTATTCTGATGGGAGGAGCCGCTTATGTTTTCGTAGATTTTTCATCCGTTCCATACAGCAAAGCAAGGCAAGTTGATTCTTAAAATTTCCAACGGATCAAAAATGCTTTCCCTTTGGTCGTAGTTCAAAACTGATAAAATTTTCAGCAGAAGTATTCTGATGGGAGGAGCCACTTATGTTTTCATAGATTTTCTATCCTTTCCATAATAGGAGCCACTTTAATTATTTCCCAAGCTTCTAGAATTTTGGAGAGGAGTTTACTTCGAATGTTAGACTACTTAAGATGACCCAGATAATTCAACAACTCAACAAGACTAACGCGTTGAATAAAATTCATTTGTTGTTTTTTCCCTACGACTATTTGTGCATTACTTTTGAGCCAACTCGCACACAAAAGAATAAATTATTTTATTACTAATATGTTAATACTTACTCTATAACCGTAACAGTGTTTTCATTTACTACATCTTCATATCGCAAATTGTATGCGGTATTTCGACATAATTGGAAAACTTTTGTGTGAACTTGTCTCAAAAACTTTCTCCCCTGCGATCGTTTCCTATTAATTTCGAGTTCAGCTTCATCTGGAGCCATTTGCTCTTCTAAATTCTCTCTCGCCATTCTCCGATTGTACATAGAGAATATATTGGTTGGTATTTCTTTCAACCGATTCGGAACAACCATACCAACAAATTCTGGTTCATTTCGATCGCGTAACACTAATAGTTTAAATCGTGGATTATCGTCCAAGTTATAATCTTCTTGTAGTTCTAGCCTTTTCATATTCGGATCAAATCTGAAGCAATTATCTGGCATGGGCGTTGCTAGCGCTCTTGATTCTTGGCTTTGTTTTATATAGTCAAATATAATTGTATTAGCGGGATCGTCTGGATCTAAGTTTACAGTTTCAGTCCAATCGCTTAGTTTATCAATATCAATTTTTCCTTTATCGTTTAATATATTCAGATTGTTTTCTTCAAATTCTTGAAAAGCATCTGAATCTACATATTGCCAGCTAACGCTACAAGTGATAAAGCCTCTGGTAATTAAATTTTCATTTAATTCTAAATCGGACAAATCATACGTTTCAAGTACTTTTTGTAGTTGTACACCACTGCCAATTCCAGTATGTTTGTAATGGATTAATTCATCCTTCATAAAATGTTCTTCTTTAATTTCAATATTACCAATTTTTTCCGGATCTAATTTAGGTATACTCAAAACTATTTCGCCAATCTTTCTTTTAGACAAAGTCGTTGGTTGTTCATAAATTTCCACTGTTACATTTTCTGGAAATTTATTTGGTTTAAGGAAAAAACCTTCATCAAAACAGCAAGTAAAACTATTATCTAAATTACTTGTCTTTGTTTTACATATTTCTAAATCATTACATAAAAATCTGACACTTAATTTTGATGATATTACAGCAGATCTTCGCAATTTTTCTTTTGAGTGATCAATATCACTACTTATTTCATGCTCATATGACAATGAGAAATGTAGTTTAGGTTCTCCTGGTGTTTTTAATGAATCAGCTACATTCTGTATTATGTCATCTCTTATATCATCGACATTTACACGGGACGGTTTTGTAGGTTTACATGAATCTGCATCATCTGCATTATAATCTGCTTTTAATTTTCTATATTCTTTCATATTGCTTTCATATTCCATGTTAGCTACAAATAATTCATCATTTAATATGTCTTCAATTAGAGCTTCATAATCAGCCTTTTCGGTATCAAAATCTGGAAATTCTTTTTGTATTACTAATTTTATAGTTGTGTTAGTAAAATTATGTACTTCGCGTATTTTCTTAAGAGATTTCCACGCATATAAAATATTTTTAATAATTCTTCTGTATGTCTTTGAATGTTCCAAATAATTTTCTTGTAAATGATTAATTTGTTTTCTATATTTTTCAAGTAAATCAATTTTCTGTTGTACACTTCCTTCTGTATTTTGTATTGTATCTTCCAATTGATTTTTTGTTTTCCGTAAGTTCTTTAACTTATTCATCATCTTTTCTAGTTTATTTGAACTTTCATACTCGCGATATTTATCATAAAACTCAACCAATTGCTGCTCTAGTACATGTTCCGCACTGAATAATGGATGATGTTTAAATTTTATGCTGTGAATATTGATCAAAATGATAGCTGTATCTAAGACAGTGATACCTTCTAGTGGTTCATCAATTGCACCATTTAGATAAGGCTTACGGAATGGGATTTCAAGTTTCGATGGTATTGCATGATCCGGTGGTCGATATGATGATTTCATGATGGGATTTTTTACAAAATGAAGCTGACCATCCGAGTTAAACCATTTTCTGGAATATTCAAACTGCTATTAATTTATCACTGCCATATAAAGTTTTTATTAGTACAAAGTGTTATCAATGTTTAGAATTTGTGTTCAAGTGGATGTTTTCAGGAGGAAATATTTGAAATAAATTGATACATAACGGATCGCAAAAAAGAACTCTCGAAACAAGTTAGGACTGTTATTGAAATTCTCATTGCCTATTAAAAAAAGCACCAAAAAGTTTTCGGTGGAGTTTTCCAATTTTATTAAAAAAAAATACTTGTAGGGGTGTGGGATAAGATGACGAACTTTAGCTTTAAATATTTTCCCTGGGCTAAATAAGTGGTTGAGAAACCTGATTATTAGAGGAAACTTCTTTCAACTCTTCAGTTTCAATTAAAATATTTGAAACGCTCTATCTCCGCTTGAAAGATGAAAACAATTTTTTCCAGAAAACAACTAATTTTCGCCATCTTGATCCATCTAAGGCAAGATGACAAAGAGGGGTGGGTAAGATGACGAATAAATTTTAATATACCTACCTAAACCTAAGAATAAAGGTTTAGGTAGGACACCGGTTCTCTGCATTTATTTAAAAATGCAGAGAACCGATGTCACTTACTAAGTAGTACAATTCAAAAAAAAAGGCAAAGCTAAAACATTAAGAAGACAATAAAAGATTAAGTATCCATAATGAAACAAAAACTTGAAGAATTAAGTACAAAAATTAAGAAAAACATTTGGTAATAAAATTCATATATAAAAATCGCATTTTCCGGATCTGTTCGCTTCCCAAGAGTCCCCAAGAGTTGCGCCTGTAACACTAGTACAATAATTCTTCCTTTCCCTGTACCCCGCAAATAATGACATAGTCCCTTTCTTCTTCTTCTGCTTCCAATAATGTTTCAATATCAGAGTCATCCTCCATATAAGGAACCTCTTCTTGTGATGACTCATCAGATGACGAATACTTTAGTTTAGAACACATAGCTTTATTTGACTCTAATGTTTTAGCTTTCTTTTTCAATATTTCTTGTCTAGCAATTGTTTCAATTCTTGCAATTGTTTTTCTTTCTGTTTTTCTTCAAGTGCTTGTTTTACCGCTGTTCCAGAAATGTGGTCAGAAGGCAGTTTTTCCTTGGTTTCCTGTTTGTTTTCTTGCTGGCAGTCGGAAGTGGAGGAAGAGCTAACAATATGGGAAGCTCCGGAGGAAAGGTTAAAGAAGTTTATGACAGTGGCCAAATAGTTAAGGAAATAACAGGTTTTGGAAGAAGGGTTGATGAAATGGTGGGCTCTGGAGAAAGGACTGATGATATGGGCTGCCGATCAATAGCAAGAGCATTCAGTTGGTGCTTGCAAGAACATCAGTGGTATATGAGGCTTGAAAATCTTCGTCTGTAAAAATACTGCTCTCTAACGGCTCAGTGCTAGTAGCTCTAAATCCGTTAACAACACTCTGGATAGTACTTATTCTAAGGTAAACTTTACCAAATATTCATTCCAAATATTCTCACCAAATATCCAAATATTCACTCCTGGATGAGATACCAAATAATCTTCAGCCTTGACAGGCAGTCTTTTACGGACCATACAAAGTCACATCGAGCGGTTTGTGCCTGGAGGTGCTCCTAAATCAGTATTCATCATTACCCTGGGGAGAAAAGGTGGAATGTAAGAGCCAGTAGCACTTATGCCACATAAAGCCGTGACTATTAATCCTCATTCAGAGATAACCTTAGGAGTTTTCGTTGGTATTGTTGAAACCCCCCGTTTTGCCAATGTTATAAATATTTTGGGCTTTGAATAAATATTTCAATGTTAGTTCTTTGAGTATCTCAAAAAATTTCCCCACATTAACTCAATTAAATCCATAAGTCAAGCGATCGACTTGACCTCTAGCTTTCTCATAGATAATTTATAGTTTCCAGCAGTTTTCTTATTATTTTTTTTTTAACTTTTATAAAGATATTTACTACTTCTCCGCAACGACCACATCTCTTTTTTAAATATCTCCTTAGATTTAGCTCTGGCACATTATGTTTTTTTGCTGCAGCATTTACACTTAAAGTTTTATTTATTACCTCAGCAACAGCTGCATTCATTACTTCCTTATCCCACTTTTGCCCTGTCACTTTTTCTAGTGTAATTCCGTGGTATTATATTATAATATTGTTGTAAAGTTGAAATATTCATAAAAAGAAAAAAAATAGTTGCAACTAAAAAATAATTACAAAACCAATATTATAATAAAAGCTACTTATAAAAAATAAGTTTCCACAAAATACGTCGGTTACGATGACGAAGTGCTTGTCATCTTACCTGCACTGCTATTCGTCATCTTAATCCACATCGTCATTTTCGTTTTAAACTTGTTTATCAGTGTCCTAGGACTTCGTAAACAACCTATGCCACATGATATTTTATGTTACGAGTTGTATTTTGAGAATATTTTATGAACACACATGACACACATGAAAAAACACATTTCCGTGGGAACTGGAAATTGCTCACAAAACCATCTAAACTTACATTCCCTACAGTAATCTTTATTTCTCACTACTGGAGGTATCAGAAAGTGTCTGACAGGTGCTGCTATCGATGAATGCGTCGGAAAATACCGAATTCGTCACCTTATCCTACTTCCTCTGCACATGTTAAAATTATATTAAAGAAAAGTATTTAAAAAAAAATAGAATAGTTTTAAACAGATTATATACAAGAAAATTTTGTTTTAATGTTCAATACTTAATAGCGCCTAAGATATACCCAAATGTACGAAGTTTTAAAATTAGCAACGTTGCATTCTTTTAAGGATATTGCAATAAAACTAACTTTTTACATGTGGCTAATTATGTATAATTTCAGTCTCCTAAATACCAAATTTTTGGGAATATTAAAAATTTATTAGAGGATTCACGAATAGAAAAATTTTCGTGAATCCTCTATATAATAGTTATTGAAATCATTTTCATGCTGCAACTGTTAGTCTCTAGAGTGCGCTGCTGATACCAAAGAGAATAATTGTAAATAGTGCCACGGAGCCATTGTTCTTTATAGAGCGTTCGCTTGATCAAAACCAGTGAATATGGCAGGGACAACTTACAGATTTACAAAAATCCAGCTATTTCGATTACTTGTGTTTTATACTACAGTGCAAACGAAACTCAATCACTCAATACGACCGAGTGAACATTTTGAGAAAAAATATTCGAAACCTTATAAAATATTTTCCAATAAATTTTGAGAGTTTAGTTTGCAATGAATTCATGTATTGCAAACGACAAATTGTTTTTTTTTTGTGGAACATTTGAGCCAAAGAAAGAAACAAACACAAGACAAATAGAATACTTAATTGACTAAAGCCGTGTTATAATTTACTTACTTGTCACACATTAACATCCTTCTTTCTAAGATATTTAGATGTGAATGTCTCATTTTTGGCGTATCGTACTCATCATCTTCCTTTAATACTTTCACACCATCACCGGTTTTATCACTTAAATTTAGTGCTTTCCTGAAATCGAAAACAATTTAACTTAATTGTAAGTGTGAAATAAGTTTTAGGTGCTCAATACTTTTGTGATAACATTATTTCTTTTTAGTTCTAATGGTGTGGGCGGTAAAAGCTCTTTTTGCTATTCTATTCTGTGTCCAGGATTTAGTTTTCTCACCTATATTATGTTTCATCATCCATATTAACGACCTCCCAATAAATCACAGGATTCCAACAATACACAGCATTGTTGAACATGTCATAAGTTAGCCCAAAAAAACAAGAGGAATCGTTGTGCTAAATGCTAAATTTTTGAGAGTAGGCAAAATTGAATGATGGCTAAACTTAGCACCCAAAAATAAAAAAGTCTGTTCAAAATTAGCTTTAGCTTTCATTGTATTGGTCAATCAATAAAACTTATGCAGCAGCCAGCTGTCCCAAGAACTGGACGCGTTCTGGGTTCCTATTAGATATGTTCTACGTTTCTTTAATGTAAAATTAAGTTGTAGTTTTATCCCTTTTAAGCAAGTATCTAGTGACTATGAGCCAGTCTCCCACCCTCGGCTGCATCTCACCCGCCAGATACTAAAATTTGTAACTATATTGGCTTGACTTGTATTCACTGCAAGAACAATAATAGTATAAAATAACAAAAACAATTTTATTTGCGTTAATCATTATATTAAGCTTACCCTGAAAAATAAGTTAAACATTCCTTTTCACTTGCTAATACGTCTTCCAAGCATTTTTGTGCTTTATAATAATCTACTATGAAATCTTCAACGAGCATGTCGGTTGATTTGCCTACATCGCTTTCAACCGGAACAATGTCATCATCACCAACAACTTTCGTGGGTTCGCATTGACAGAAAAAATTATATTTTTCAATTGCGCTTACTTCTGCACTGCTTTCTTGACGTTCCCGTTTTCCATGTGTTTTTAATCTGCTTTCTACATCAACATTTTCTTTCTTCATGACATCTAAACTTTTATTAAGACTTATGACATCTTGATTCGTCCTTTCTTTTAAAAGTTTGGTTCTACTTGAACTCTTTACCGATTGAAATCTCGATTTAATTTTCTCTCGATATGAGATCAATTCGGATTTACTTTGATTATCGGCATATTCTGAGGCGTTGCTTATTTCTGATAAATCATCTGATGTTTGGTCGCGTGGTGACGTAGGCGATTTCACCGATTTCAATCGGGGTTTTGGTATAGGCGGTAAGTTACTCATTCTGGTAGATAGTTTTGAACGTTTTTGAACGAGAAATACATTTTCGCTGTTTTCGCTTGACTTAGATGGACTTGATTGAACTGACTCGATTTTTGCTCTTACTTCTACGATTGGTTTCGTTTCGATGGTTTGTATTTCTTGCAATTCGATGTCTTCATTCTAAACAATAAATGTATTTATTATACCATACAAGTATATTCAGTATTCCGAAGACATTAGAAAGAATCAAACGTAGCAGCAATACCTGCAACAAAGCTCCCTTCCCCCTATATGCGCTTCATGTAACCCAATTAAAAGAGTGCCGCGCCGTGGGTATATAACGCCCTTGAGCAAAAAAATTTCAGAAAGAGTCTAAATAATTTGCTTTATTTTATATTTAAGAGGTTTGACTGAATGGAATCTACTAACTACTTTCCCGCCTAGTAGCAGAGAGAGGTTATAAATTTAATGATTGTAAATGTTTCTTTAATATTCCCCAACGTTTTACTGATGATGAAAAATAATTATATCATTCTTGAATTACTCCAAAAAATTTGTCTCACTTCATATTTTGGCAGCATCATTGACCACCAGGGCAAAGCACGGCACAAAGGCAGCTCTAGAATTAATTTCAAGACTTTTGTTGAAGTCCATTATGTTTACCGCGCATGTTAGCAGCGTTATCATAAAATGAACCTCGTAAATCTTAAATGTTAATTATTAATGAATTTAGAAATTGTGTACTAAAATTAAATAAACCCTGACCAGTCGTTTCATGAACAGGTTGAAAACTTAAAAAATGTTCACGTATTTTGATAGAATTTGTATTATTATTATAAACGACAGATCTAATTATTACAGATAATTGGTCTACATGACATCCGGTGTACTGTCAAGTATTAATGGGAAATATTTGTGTCATAATTAGATCGAATTTAGCCATTGTTCCTGCTAGTTTTCATAAATTTCCGTTATTCATGACAAAAAGTTTTTGAGAACCCCTCTTATTGAAATACATTCGTTTGCAAAATATATCAACATATAAATTATTCTTTCAACAATAGATTGCCAATATATGTTGTCTTTGTTTCATATATTCTTTGCTCTGCCTTATCGATAATAGATTTTTCCATAACAGATGTTTGAAGTCTCATATGTTGCTAATCTTTACGAACACTTTCATTTGTGAGTTGTGAATATTGACCACCAAAAAATTTTACAATAGTAACAATAAACAGCATTTTGTAATAATGAATATACTAAATAACTTCTTAAAATGTTTTCACCATTTGTCGAAATACGATAATTATATAAATTCGAAAATTTACGACCTTTTTCATCCTTTAAATATTTGGCGAGGGCGATTTTCCACCAAGCTGTCTCTTAATTTCATAGCTAAATGATTTAGCTCCTGGATCATTGACATCAAATTGAGGGGTGTAAATTGTACAATTTAGTGCAAACTTTGCTAAACAATTTCAAAATTTTTCACTTTTGTAGAGCACTTGTCTGTGGAAGCTTTGAGATTCAAATGAAAATGATTGTTAGAAAATCATCTAATTAAATACTAAAAATAATCAAAAATCAGCATTTTCTGTTCTGTTAATTCCAATAGGTATAACGTGTTCGTCGTTGTTTAGAAATTGTTGAATAAAACATTACATTGTAAGAAAGCGGTACGATAAAAATATTCAAATCATAATAGAACGTGTGATTTATTACAAAATAAACACAACAGGAAACCTGGGAATTTTGTAAACATTTCTTGTAATAAACATAAAATCTTTGTTTTTTACTCGAAATCGAACAAAAAATAGATTGTCTTGCAAAAATTGAAACAAAGTAAGGGCGCCGGTGTGGTGCCCAATCGCACGGCTCGGGCCTGCAATTAAACAATTAAAAGGCCCGCTTGTGGGTGGAAAACACACATTCAAAACTCACATTTTGATTGTTTTAGTAATATATTTACTTACTTGCGAACTACTCATCCTTTCTTCGAATTTTGTGGTTAATATTTTCGCTTAATGATATATGATTGTTTAACTTACTACATACACTGTCTAGCATAAATAATAAGGGTTTAATTGCTTATTACAATGTTTGTATTGTAAGTGATCGTAAGATACATGGTTGTTAGCAACTGTCAAAAGCGGTCTTTTTTATTATATCTAAAGATTAAATAAAAATATTTGAGTATGCTATATGTATAATCAGTGTAAGACATCCCAAAATTACAGTGACACACGTTCTGTGAAATGTAGTGAAATATTTTTTTTATTGCGATGTAAGACTACCAGGGTTATATGACCTGCCTATAAATTTTAGAACACTACAATCTGAACTCCACGTACTAAATTCTGTAGGATGAAAATAATAGTCACTTATGATTTTTCACAATTTTATTATTTATGTCCAGGGTAAAAAATTGACAAACAAGACTGTACCTAACAAGAAATAGAACATAAAATAAATACGATGGTATTTATAGAAATTACTAGAACTACTTGTAAACCAATACACAACTGGACTAGCAGAACACAACATTCTTGTTGTTACTTGAACGTGAATGCAAAAGAAACAGAATATAGTTAAAGCTATTGCATGTACAACACAAACAAATATTGCATCTTTATTATTTTGATTTTTTAATTTATGCGAACTTACAGTTTTCGGATTCTTATAGAATTTAAGTAGAATGTGTTTGAAAATACCTAAATGCCGCAAATATTCTCTATGTGTATCTAAATATAAATACGATTTAAATAAGACTAAAAAAATGATTGGCGTTGCTAAAATAAAGTTCGGAATCTGTTTGAATTCAAAATAATTTAGAAATCCGACATGCCAATATTCTTTTTGAATAAAAGTGTAAGATAGTGGAAGTAAATTGTATTTACACCAAGATCTATTATATAAGGAATATTTCCCTAACAAAATAAATTGATTATCAGTCGCATATTGTATTAAATAGTCAGGCAACTTCATTTCGTGATCAGTACAAAACAAATAATATGTATAGAATTGAAATATTAAAAATGGTAAAATGCAAATAAATAAACATAAAACTCCGACTATAACATACTTTATAAATATTATTAACATACGAATATTGTTAATATTTATTAATATCATATTAAAGACAGATTTTATATAAAAATATAAAAAGAATCCTACATTTAATAATCCATTAGATCGAGTAACAGTACTTAATGAAATATAAAATACACTACAAAAGATATATTTATATTGTATTCTCCTATTTTGATAAATTATTTTTGTACTGTAGTATATTGAACTGAATGTTAAGAAAGAAAAACAACATTCCGTATACGGCGCGAGAAAAAATATAGATGCTGGATTCATACAAAATAATATTGCCGTTTTATACGCAACTGATTGATTAAATAACTGCAACGTTAATTTGTATAACATTAAAGTGGATGCCATAAAAATTATTACGTTAAATAGAATGTATGAAAGTAAAATTACTGTACTAAAATTAAGAAATGAACACACCGTACATGCACCACATGATATTAAATATACTATTAAAGGTACTAATGGAAAAAACGCCAAGCTATTTTCATAAATATAACCATTTATAGCTATATGAATAAAATACTGAGCATCCCATCGCACAAATCCGCCCAACAATTTCCAAACAAAGGTATCAAAGTTGGATAAATGTATATTTGGATCTTGAGGCATAATAAAAACTTCAGCATTATGATCAGGTATCAATTCATTTGCCACATATTGAATAAAAATTAAACTAAGGCGAGTGTATAATGCATATATTAGAAGATCTCTTTCAATGGATCCATTTGATGTTTTGGTTTTCTGAGTAGAATCCATTGTTGACAAACCTTAAAAATATATAAAATTGAATTACTACAGAAATAAGATACATATATGTAATAATTTAGACAGAGTTCTGTTAGAGAAATGAAAATTTGCGGTTTAAATATTTATGCTTAAAACGTTTGTACTATAAATTGCAGATATACATTATTTCTCATATTTTTACATCTAAATTAGTAGCGCACCTGTTCAAAACATTTTACATTTTTAACTGTTGTTAACTTTATCGACTTTATTAATGTTTCTTTCTCTTCTTCTTTGCTAGAATAATTTGAAGTTTATACCACTTGATATTTTTCGATTACTATCACCCGCTGACCGATAACAGATGTTGGTTTATCTTGCTATACTAATCATAAATGACTACTATATTTTGGTTTCATTTTAAAATTTCTTCCTCTTTTTACAAATTGTTAGAGACATATGTATATGTACCATGTCTATTCAAGTAATGTGTTAAATTAAATTAAGAAATTGACCCCGGTTATGCACAACTTTAGAACATATCGCGTAGAATAGTAATAAAATACTAGAATAGATTTCTATTACAGGCTGTTTACATGAATGTGTAGAAAACTTTACATGCAATAATAAAGTCTCTGAACGACTTGATTGACCTCTCAAGTGTGTGAGGTATATTTACTTTTTTTATAATAAAATTGTCATTTTTATTAGAATTGTATAGATTTTAGTCCCACTAAATTGAAAATGCTTAAAACTAGTTGATACTCAAGAAAATTAAAAAATTCCCAAGAACATAAAAATGTATGGTGTAAAGTTCAATTAAGGACTTTTGTCTGAGTTCCTTAATAAGCATTACATTTTAAGATTACTATTGTTAATTGTTTATATTATTTAATAAAAATTTTAATAAATGACATATTGGTTTGAAGTACACTACCTTCGCTCCTTACTAGGTCAATCCGTCCTTTTACAATGTAGTTAATATAAATTATGGGTGTAGTGTAATTGTTGCTAGTGCAATACTGGTGTAACACGAAATTTAAGCATCAAACGATATGACGTACTTTTAGGATAGTTTGATATTATAGCCACTTTCCCTCTACACGAATTAAGTGAGAATTTGCAGTTCGAACATTGTTTTTGTAAGTGAGAACTGAGATTTAGGTTAGCAAACTCAGTTTATTTGAGACAAGAACTCGACTTGTGCTTTGATGAGAAATTTTAATCACATTGTTTCTAAGCGTTAGTGCGTCACGCTTATATACAATTGAACCAAAGATTTTTACAATATAATCATTATGTTTATTATTTAATTTAACCTATTAAATTGCTGTCTATCCAAATTCTATTAGAAGTTTCTAAAAACAGTACAGAATGCATCTTATTTAAACTAGTGATCCAACCAAATAAGTTTTGTAAAACCTTAGAAGGCATTATTTTCATTGATACTTTTTTTCTTCTTCTTCTTCTTCTTGTGCCGCTTCTCATCGAAGATTGGCGATAACTGTAGCAAAGTCTTCTCTTTTTTGGG
>WYDF02077668.1:24112-39115 GCA_009867245.2 Adranes taylori | reverse complement strand
GGACAAGAAAGAAATAAAAGGCCAAATTATGACAAAAAAGGGACCATCACACCAGCATCAAAAGTTTGCTGAATTTGTTTCCAAAAATGTATTCCAAAGGATTTGATTTGATCTGATTTGAATTGACTTGAACTGATTTGATCTGTTTTGAACTGATTTGATCTGTTTTGAACTGATTTGATCTGTTTTGAACTAATTTGATCTGTTTTGAACTTATTTGATATGTTTCGAACTGTTTTGATCTGTTTTGAACTGATTTGATCTGTTTACATCTCCGTGTTCTCGCATTACAGCCGCGGCTTTGCCGTGGCCAGAGATATGGCCTAACAAAATTTCAAGAATATGTGTTCCCTTGTCCCGTATTCCCTTGTCCCTTATTCGCGTGTTCCCGCAAGTATACAAAAACGCGCACGTATTCGAATGCAACTTTGTGTCAAAATTTCAAGAATATGTGTTACCGTATTGCCGTGTTCCAGTATTCCCGTATTTTTATTATATATTCTTATTTGGAGTAAATGCAACGTTGTGTCAAAATTTCAAGTCAATCGGCCGAGTAGTTTTCGAGTTTGCGAACGCAAACATACGGAAGTTAATTTATACATATAAGATTTATATTTATTATTATTTTTTTGAACATTTTTTAGTTTTTCAAACAAGAAATATATTTTTCGTCCGATATCTGCCTTTCTATCATTATTCTTTGTGATTTTTTTGTTAAGTACGATTTTAGCCATTTATACTCTTCCTGTGACACCAATGTTTTGTAACTTAACAAATAAAATATTATGATTCCCAATATCAAACGCTTTACTAAGATAAAAGAAGAGGCCTCATTTTTTTGTCTGTTGTTTAGACCATCTTTAGTATTCCTAAATAGCGCTTATTATTTCTTTGTTTTTTCTGAATCTTGTTTGGCTGTTTATTAAAAGTTTGTTATTTTCAAGTCATTGACATAGTTGATTCTAGTAACATTTCTCAATACGTTAGAGAACTGTCTTATATATCTTTCACCTCTCTTTTTCAAGTAACAGTAAGTTATTGAACAAGTGATTAATGAGTGTCTGGCTATGAGGCGTAATTCTGGTTACAAAATTTATTCTTTTTGTTAAATCGCAATATTTATGAAATTGGTTGGTCTTTTTTGAGTTTGGCTATATTCATTGAGATTTAAATTAAAAGCTCCACAGAGAATATATTTTCATTATTATTAATCTTTGTCTGTAAGAGTCTTTCAATATGCTCCATAAAACTTGATGTATTAATATCAGGTGTCCTATATATTCATTTTCCTATTTTTGATTAAGAGATTTATGCCAACAATTTCAAATATATTTTCATTCGCTTCATTACATTTAAATCATTTAATACCCATTTAAGGACTTGGTTTTCAATTGCTGTTTAAATCTGTCAGCAAATGATAAGAAATCTGGCAAGGATCAGAAATTTTCAGCATTTTAGTAAATAAAAATTTAGAAAAGCATTTTAGAAAATAATAGTAAATAAAAATATGTTTTGTAATATAAACAAATTACATAGTTTTTAAATAAATAAATATTTATTTTTTTTATAGTAATTTTACTCCGACGAATACAATAACATCGGCACAAACATTGTCTCAACAGCAAACTAGTCATCCATCGACGCCTCAGGATAGTAAATACTCCGCTCATATGCAAACTTTACAACAGAAGCTTTCATCGATTACAATGACTGGACAGGTACCGGTAAGTCTTTCTCTAATTTTACATGACTAACTGTACATGATTATTAATTTATAAATAATTTAGGTATTTTTAAGGATGTTTTATTACGATTTGTGGGAATTGAAAAAGGTGTTTAAAGCATTATTACTCACGGATGGTGTTTTAAGTACATATCGCTTGCGAATTTTGGTCTTTACAATATTATTTCCCTTTTGCTATGCTTTTGTGTTTTGGTTTCTTAAATGTTGTATATAATGCTAGGGCCCGCTAAGTCCTCAATCAACATTGGTCGCCTTGGATTTTCCAGCTCCGAAACTTGTAACAGCCGACAGCTTAGCTAATGCTTTAAAGGTAATCACGTATGCAAGTTTTTCACTTTTGATTGTTTTATTACAGTTTTTACGATTAGAATGTATAAAATTGGTAATATTAATCAATTTGGTTATAAAACTGTACCAAACACTAAGCACACTTGCTTTTACCAGTAAGCACAAAGCATTCAAAGTTTGTTTTTATTATTGAGTTTAATTTTTAAACAAAAATATTTAGAAACACCTTAACATAATGACGAAAAATTATAAGCAGTTTTTTTCTGATGGTACTTTTAGCTACCATGGTTTCAATGTACCTTTTTTACCGTTAATTTTACTTATAGAGCAATTAATTCCCATCCCAATTATTTTGTGAAAACAAAGCCAAAGGAGGATAGATTTTTTTCCGAATACATGATTGCTCTATTGTTGTAGGGTTTAGAGAAACGGAACTGTTTCACATCAAATATGAAAATTTCAAAAATATGTTTCAGGAAAAATAATTCCTGATATAAAATATTCAACGTTCTTGTTTTTTGTACCAATAATAACTCGTTTAGAAATGTACATAAAACATTTTTTTATTAGGATTCAACTGCTGCTGGTATTAGTAGTCGTCCAAATAGCGGAACAACTACTTCGGATCTCCTATCTCCTGTACAAGAAAGTCCGCCTTTAGCGATAAATAGTAGTATTAATGAAAGCTATGTTGCGATTCAAGAAATATGTTCAAATACAGAGCTCTCGTCTGCAACATCAACAGTTACAGCAGCTCAAAATGTGCAACAAAAGGAGTCCCTTGTGTCTGATGCAAATACAAAATTGTCATCCACAAGCGGTGGAACTACACCGAGTACATCAGTGCGAGAGCGAAAGGTGAGTCTTTTATTTATTTTTAACAAGAACGATTACTCAGAAAAATTTACAATCTATTTGAAATACTTTGCGTGATGATCTAGTAATTTATGACTCGACGTCATGACAAGGATGAGATTATAAATCCATCACCCGAGAAAATGCTCCAAAAACTGGAACCATAAAAAAATAGTACAAAAACTTGTTTGATGTTTGACACCAAATACAAGGATGTGTTTTTATCAAAAAAGATATTACAATTTATGAATTCAGCGTAGGCTTACACAGGGCTGGATTTTAGATGTGGGTATGCGGGACCATTTTGGTGGAAGGCCCATTGTTTCAAGATGTGGTAATATGTTATGAACAAACACGAAATGAAATGACCAGTTGTTCTTACCAAATTTATTTATGCAGAGAAATTCAGTTAAAATTATTTATTTTTTCATCAAAAAGTATAGTATAACTAACAAGTAAATATAGTCCAAATCAGAGAATGAATGGAGTTATAACCATTACAGTCCAGACACTTTCCTGATTTTCGTACGGCAAAGTCACTGATGATGTCACTGTAGTCCAATTCACGGTGTTTATCTGACACGATGCTCATGATAGGTAAATTTACAAGTCGTTCCCGCTTCATGCATGTCCTTAATCGGTTCTCAATTAATATGAGTTTTGACCTGCTCGCCAGTGCAATTTGATACGATCAAAATAAGATATATCCGTAGAGCAACTGAATGTTTGGGAAAGTGTCCTGCATACCCTTTTTTATTATAAGTCTGTACATGAAAAGCTTAGTGCTGATATCTCTTGGCTCCTCGTCTGTGAAGATATTGGCAAATGTTACAAATTGACACAGTTTATCAATAAACGTAATGTCCAAGTCATCGGGATAAGACCTGATGAGTTGCTCGGCTGTGGCGTGAAGCTCGTGAAAAACATAATAATAACTAAATTTTCTTTCTTTTTTCTGCACAATCTACAACCTCATCCTGGGGGAAGGAAAGGCTAGAGATTCCTTTATCCTCTACAGCTTCCTTTACATCTATCCCTTGTCCCACCCCCATCTTCTCTAATATACCCCTCCTCACACTGTCAATTTTCTCCTCCCTTATTCACTTCCAGTTTCCTATCTACTTTACTGTTTTGCTCACCTAATCTCAAGCTCCTTACACACTTCCAGCCAATACATACTCTTCCTTCTCTTTTTATTCTATTTTTCTATGACCGATTCTTCCTATCATTCTTATATCCTCTCATTCTTTCAATTTTTTCCCTCTTACCTTCTTTTATTTATTTCCATTTTGATTCTCTTCGTTATTTCCAACCCTTTTCCCTCCTTACCCAAATTTTCCCTCCAGTGTTCCCCTAACTCCTTTTCTTTCTCATTCCACTCTATTCCTTCACATTCTTTTAACCAATGACTCCAATTTTCCTCTCCCCTACCACATATCCTACACTTTCTATCTTGCTCATGCATCCAATGTTTCTTTTTACCCTCTTCATTCCCACATCTAAATCTTGCAATCATTCTTTCTCTCCTATATTCAAACCCGATCTCAAATAACCAGTCATCCCCTGCTCTCCCCTTATCCATTTATACTTACTATTAAAGCTACTAGCACCTAACTTCCCATCCATCTTCTGTCATTCCACATCCATCATTTCAATTACCTCATTCACCGTTTCCTTATCTTCTCGAGCTATTTATTCGTTGACCATCTCTTTTTCACATTTATTCTACTCCTTATCCATTCATTCACCCTTATTTCACTTCCCTTCTTCATCATTCCTTCCATATACACCTCCTTCACTAACCTACTCCCTTCATCATTTAATATCTTCCTCTCAAAATTAACTATCTTTTTTACTCCATTTATCTAACACTTATATTTTCCTACTTCCTGAAGAATTATATCGCTCGGCGTATTCCTATCTAAACCCAGCATCCTTTTCAAACATCCAACTTGCACTCTCTGTTATCTCCCTTTCGTCCATCGCCCAAACCTTTGCTCCATACATAATAATGTTATTCACACATACATACATCCATATAGAGAGAAGTGATAAACTGATCAATAACAGACAAAAAAGTTTCTGTTCTGGATTTTTGAAAACGGCTGAGAATGTTTTTGCTACTTCTTCGGCATGGGTTTATACGTACATTGTGGCGCTAGTGTTGAGTTTTTGTCTGTACATAGTCTGTTGAACCAGACAGCCCTTCGCCGTGCTTCTCATAAGTGTCGAAGGAGTCACGCTTTGATGCGCATAGTATTTCAAGCTGATCACTGACCCCACAGCAGTGTTTAGATCGAGTTTTGCGTGTTGTAGATTTTTACTAGCACCATCTGTTCTTTGCAGGATATTATTCCAAAATGTGGTGTAAATACCTATTTGAAACTGATTTATCCGTATTAACAGTCCCTCTGCGTCACAGCATACAAACCTTTTTTCTTCAAAGTCATCTGGAATTTGTTTCAGTACATCCTTAATCTGCTGATAGTCATGCTTTAGTTGCATCAGCTCTACATGGCCAACTCGTTATGACACGTTTGGGAGTCAATGGTGAATCATTATGTTTCAAAGCCTCAGTCTGAAGTTGAAGCCGATGCGTTGAAATTGTGAAGAAGACGAACAGCTTTTCAAAGAAGTCAAAAAATATACAGCAATAACTGTTCTACAGCATTTTTAGCGACCAAACCAAATTAAACAATAAAGAGATGGAGTAGTACTTTGATTTCTTAACTCGAGGAATGATTTCTCCGAGTACTTGTTCATCCATTACACTTATAAATTCTTCCATTATTTCAGATGACAAATAGTTTATGTGTCCCTTGCCGCGATTGGCTTGAGTATCGATATGATGTGCGAAAAAGTTGGCCATAAAAAATACCCAGTTTCCATTTCTAGGTGATCCAACCAATTCGTTGTCTCCTCTAAATGCTAAGACACGCGGGGCAATAAACTGAATAACACTAACAACTCGTTTCAACACTGATCTGCAATAATGCTCTAGACGCTCAACCTGTTATGTCAGCTCCGTATCAATTCGCCTAATTGCTTTTAACCTCCTATTGAAAGTAGTGGTGGCCTTCAGATGTTCCGTTGACTGTTCATGACTTTTTATACGTTATTGGAATGTTTCCAATCACAGAATCCATTAGATGAAAGCTTAGACGTTCAGATATTGCAGTATTTAAGCACATTCATCCATTAGAGGGAGAGAAGCATAAACATTTCCTCGTTATGACTTCCCCATTATGATTTTGACGACGGGAAAGCCCAAGCGTGCACATTCTTGAAATAAAGCATAAAGCAGAAAAAATTCAAAAAAACTTTAAAACATCCTCTTCGTGTGATAGTTTCGAGAACACTGAACACATTCGATATTTTATCATTATTATGATATTTTGTACACAATCAACATCTTGTTGAAAATAATAAGCGGATCATAAAACACAAAAAAAAATTGAAAAGCGGTTCATTTTAGAATTAGATTCTTTCATCTCAAAGCTGGAGGGATTTTCCATGTATAATTAAGCTGTGAGTAGCAACTGAAAAATTCCTGGATTACGACAAGAAATTTGTTTTGTAAGTTAAATTTAAGAAAACCTGGTCCCTATCCTGCAGTGTGTTTCAAAAGATATATGGAAACAAAATAATATGTACAATTTAAATATTAGACTAATAACATATACATATATTAAATTCGAGGCCAAAGGTTAAAATGGTGATAAATATTTTATAGCACTTATTATTATTGTTTATTTGTAGGTTAGCCGTTTTAAAGTAAGCGTTGTAACCGAACCAGATCGCAGCAAATTAGACATACCAATTGCTTCACAAAAACAATTAGAACAACACCAAGCAACCGATGCATCAACAGCAAATCAAACTGTTCCCGAAGAGGTTGCATCCGCAACGCATTCAGAGTCTAATGGTGCTTCGTCGTCACGTGTCCGACGTGAGGGTATCGCTGGCTTGGAATTGGCCGCTGCAATAAGAACCGCCCAAGGTGGAGCTACCGCAGAAACAACAGCTGAAGGAATCCATCGGACTGGAGGAGGTGGTGCAGCGGACGCTAGTAGTCTTCAAGAGGTCATCAATAATTCTTTTGATAAGATTATCGAGAAAGTTAACGCTTTTGGTAAATAATGTTTTACTATTATTAATAACAATATTAAAAGTTTGAAGTGTTTAAAATCTGGAGTTGTTTTGATGAGTATTCTTTGAGGTATTCTGTATTCTGTGAACCATGGAGTGATAATATTAAATGTATTACTAATTTAAAAATCTTTCCTTACTACTAAATGGTAGTTTTTCTACCCTACATTCTACTAATTTAAGAGTTTGGGTTCTAAAGTTTTTATAATTGATAAAATCAGAAAATTATTTTATTTATTATTTTTTCAGATACAATATCGGAAATTTCAACGACAGCGCCGGTGGTAAGTTAAATTAAATAGTTTATAATTAAATAATTTTTTTTTCTTAAATAGTTAACTAATCTTTCAAATTTCTTTGGAATGAAGCGTGTTAAAATACATTAAAATACATTATATGTAAACGTGCTTTTGTTCTAAATTAATTAAAACGGAATATAGCGAATTAACCACTTTTATTAATCTAGTGTTCGTTAATATTGAAGATATATCAGCAAGATTGACTATTGTTTTATACGAAAGCCATATTATATATTTTAAAATGTTAACTATATCAGTTGGAGAGTGTTAACTATCGTCGCAGAGTCGACCTGGATCTAAAACATGGATTTATTAAAAAAGCATTATTATAAATAAATCTATGATTTGCTACTAATTTCAATTCAGTTTAATACGTTTTATTGCAGCAGATTTTTTAAGTTGTACAAACGTTAACGCCATACGTCATATACCAAAAAAAATCTAAATAACATAACTAATATCTAAATATAAGTACATAAATGGGTGATTGCAATAGATTAAATAGTATTACTATTTCATCCGATTATATTAGCAAGTATTTAATGTAAATGTTTTGACTTTGTATTGGGGGTATCCTATAATAAAGAATTGAATTCAACTTATTGATACATATATGTCTTTCAAAGGATATAATGTGGCTTTCTCATGAAAAAATTATACCTGTTTTTTGTTGTGTACGTGTATCTTTCATTTGTAACTTAACCCTAGTTAGTATTTATTTATAATTTATAGTTTAGTGCAGCTATGTTTTTTTATTACTATTTTATTATTCTGCTTTTTTGTGTTCTTTTTATTTTATTTATTTTATAGAACCCTTTAACTTCAACTATAAACGCTGATCCGTTAACTGCGTACAATCAACTATCATCAAATGTTCAACAAACTATCATCAACCCATTATTACCATCATCAAACAACATCCGCTTTCAGCTAGCCGTTCTCAATAAAAAATCGCATTCATTCAACGATCTGGTCACACAAATTGAAAATCTATTACCAACTACTAAAGTTATAAATAAAACACCACCCACTAGCTTAGTATTAGAGACTCAAACATCTATCAATATTACTAGTGAGATATTAAATCGTACTCGTAGATTATCGAATGTACGTCGCATACCACCCACGATAATTGTCTCTCCACCAATTACAGTTAATGAAGAAAGCTTATCTAGTATAACAAATAGTATGCCAGATATAGCTGCCTGTTTTCGGCCAGTTTTACGTCGTTCTGATGCTATTAATACTTCATGTCCGGATTTACGATTGAACCGACCAAAATCTGGGCAGTTTAGTAACAAATTACCACCCACTGATGAAAGTGATAGCCTTGATGAGGAGAGAGACGAAGACGATGAGATTAAATCACCTCTAGATGGCTGGGATACAGTAATACACAAAATTGAAACTCCTAAAAGACCTCCAATCAAATATGAACAACGCAAAAGACGTCGGAAGTTATCATTACAAAATAAATTAACTGCTATGAGACGATGCAGACGTCAGCGATGGTGCTCTGCTGATTTTAATGATTCTATTGAACCATCAGTCTCATCTAGTAGTCAAAAAACATACGCCCACCATCAGCGGCGTTTCTCGAAAGAAATTAGCCCAAGCGATATACTCAAACGAAAATTAAAACAATCGTTTTCCGTTCAGAATCTATTTGCTTCGCATAACCAGCACGACCTTTCACGATCCGATACGAATGTTTTCGACGAAGAAGAACGTATGTATCATACAGTTCATGCGGCGCCATCATGCGATACGGCGCGACGTCGACTTGTTGATTTTCCTGGTTTAAGCGAACAAAAGATGTATATCGCGAGTGGACGTGGCAATATCCAACACTGTTCGAATTGTATCTGTTGTATTACAAATCAGCGACGCTTTCGGGCGCAGGGTTTTAGTACGCAGGTACGTCGTAGTAATGAGGGACATGACAGTAGTTCGGCGAGTGAGCATAATTTAGATACTGTTGATTATTATTCAATAAACACTCACCGTAATAGGAATCATGTTAGCTATGCCTCTCAGGATACTGAGGATGATGATATTAGAGATTCTAGTTGGAAAGTTGATAACGAAAATTCCTTAGATGTTGAAAGATTTAAATGCGATTGTACTAAAATTAAAACTGGTACACAAATACGAACAATTGATTCTACAGATGTGAGAACGACTAGTGGGAGCAGTTCCAAGGGCGGAACACCAAAGACGATGCCCATTTTAGAATTTTTGGAAAGTTATATTAGTCCGGCGGTAAGTCGGCTTTAATGAATCCCAATTATTATTGTACAGACTACCTATTGTACAGTTTTCTGTCTGGACTTGCTCTTTGTACATCTTGCATTTTGTATCTATTCTTTGTACTGTCTTGGGTCTTCTCATCTATTTATCTGTAATATACTGGCGCCTATTCATTAGTCTATAAATATAATGTTCATTATAAGTTTTTTTAATGATGTATTTAAGGCTAATAGCGTTTTAAGTAACACACGAGAAAAATCAGAAGACATATTCACGAAAAATTACTCGAAAGGAAAATTGTTGGCTGAAACTTAAGAGTTTCATATAATCAAATAATCTGTATTATGCTATAATCAAAAAAGAATATACTCTTCATAAGTCAGTGGAATAAATATTTGCAATTTATTTTCATTTATAAATCATACATACTTCTGGTATTTTAATCACATTTCTAGACGAGCAGATGGCCTTGAAACATGCACGATGGTAAAAGTTAACGGAAAATCACCATGACTATATGAGTAACATACTGAATGTACTATTGAATTTTTTAGTCTTAAATCAATCTAAAATTCAAATAAACTCTATTAGTACTCAGATCAAGAGATTCTCTGAGTTTGAGATACATTTGAAGTAAACCGAGCTGAGTAACAATAAAATTGATTGCATAAAGTCTGCTTTTTACGGAGCAGCAAACCACCGATACCACATAGAGCCCTGTAACTTGGCCAAGGTTTTGATGTTTTTACTCATAAATCAGGTAAAAATTGATATATAGGAATAACATAAACAGTTAAATAAAAGAGATTAGAATCAGGTTATTTCAAAAAAGAATGTGGGTCTTTTATGTTTTATTTATTCAATTCTATCGAAATAAATTATTTATTCATTTTTTTCGTGAACATGCCTTATTAATACATATATCTTTATTAAATATCTTTGTAATATATTTGGTTTATAATTTTCCTTTGAGTATTCTTTATTTCCGCATTAATCAATAGCTGCTTTTCATTTAACACTAATATTCTTGTATAAGATGTTTTGGCATTGATGTTTGTTGCTAACTACCTGACTCGCATCATTTACTCTTGCTGATTTTTGCTGACTAACATAAAACACATTCTTATCTACGTTAGTCTTGTAATTAAAACATTTATCAAAATGTTTTAATTACAATTCTAAAAAGATTAGAAATATTTGGACTTCGGAATAAGTAAAATTTGTTATTTGTCTCCTAGAGAAAAACATGCTGGGTTTGATTACTTCTGACAAATATATTTACACTATAAATATATCTCTGACAAATATACAACTGCAAACACCTTTTCTAACCCATATTTTAAAATAGTCAAATGTCAACTTAATCCACTCGAAAACGTTCAAAATAAACGCATGGGATTGGATTCGCTTTGACCTTGTGTCGATCGGATTGGAAGTCAGTCCGATGTACCTTTCGAGATATACGTACTTACCCGGAAGCTCTGAAGAGAAAATTGAGTAACTAATAACAAAAGTAGAGGAAATCAATTATAATAAATTAAATTGATTTCCATGGATAATTATTAAAAGTTGGGTCAGAGGTTTTTTCTTAAAAGTTCTGCGGGATGTCTGAACTTTTAAGAAAAAGTTCAGTAAAACTTAATAGATCACATTATTATTTATGGCCATTGTTACCTTTGAACCTGATTGTTACTGGATTAACCACATAGTCCCGTGTCCTGTCACGTTAGACAAATGCAAAACATTATTATCTTTTTTCATATCGCAGGAGTTCCTTTTTCTGATGCTGTGGCCACATCGGTATTGTCTTTTGTAATTGTATCCATTCATACTGTTTTAGTTTATTTGTTTTCAATATTCTTCCTTATACTCCGATTTTTATGACTTGGCGATATCGCTGTCGTAATCATCAAAACTAAAATTATCATTTTCCCAATTACTTCCATTGTCGTCGAATAATTCGCACTCGCTGCCACTTAGGTCCATTATTCTTTGGATTTTTTTAAGTTTTGCAACCGCGAGTGGCTCTTATCGTAACTTTTACTGCTGCATACTCAAATAATGTAGTAGTTCAAGACGTCACTCATGAAATACGAACATCATAACACTACAGTAATATACTGAATACATCTAGATCCTCCTACAACCTGTGCGCTCGAAAAGTATTGAAAAAATTCGAACGCAGAAATTTCGTAACATGTTAAAGTTTGAGTATTATTCTGGGAATAGTCATAAAGACAAGTTCGTGCATCTTCTTGTTAAATGAGTAGCAAGCTTTTTCTACATCACCAAATTGCTTATGAAATTACTGGGCGTTACCTAAATAATATTTTTGTTAAATGACGTAATATAAACGTCAACATAAAAACCGCTTTTTTGTTTTTTTATTTGCTTTCATTTAGTTGATAGCATTATATTGGCTTATTTTATCATTTTATATGCTTTTTGCTATAAATGCTTTGTCACTAGCATAATAAAAATTGTCAGTTGAAGCTTTTAATCTATTTTATAAAATTATTTTATATGTAATCAGTTGAGTGCACTATAAACGATGAAATGTGTTTCACACATTTTGAAACAAGCTATTTTTAACTTGAAATGAATTTAAAAACTTACAAACGATTTTTAGCAAGTAATATATACTGGATGTTTTTTATTGTATGCTGTTGTTTTCTATTGTATGCTGATGAGTTTTGTCTCATAAGGGTCTTATTACTTCAACTTAATTTTCAAAGCTTGCACTTTATTAGCTTAGTATTCTATTTATTATTAGTCTAAATATGCATTTTCCCCCATTCAACCATGTTTCTATTTTTTGTCGTTCCCGTGTTAGCAATGATAGCATACCCTTAAGAAGCATCCTATTTATGGGTTTAATTTACTTCTTTCACACATCTTAATAATTTAATACAGGATGAAACATTCGAAGATATGTTGAATAGGCAAAAAGCAGAATTAAACGCCCTAATGGAGGCTCATAGAAAACAACAATTAGAATATATGGGTTCTATTGCAGGTAATAAAAATACACCAAAAGCAAATTATATCAATCAATATAACCTTTATTAAAACAAAACTATAATAATCATAATTGTTTATGTTTGCAGGCAAAAAGAATCAGCAAAAGGATTAGAATTTTAGGGAATTTTTTTTAAGTAATTAATGACAAGTAATTAAAAAAACGAAACTAGACGTGAAAGCGTTGTGTGATAATTGTATTTTGTATAAATATTCTGTTTATATTGTAAATGAAAATATTTAGTATTAATTTACTTATGTATATGCATTAAATTATCTATATTCTACAAGTAAAAACTATTTTTTCAAAAGAACATAAAGAATCGCATTCAAATCCTCTAACTAAAGCATATGTCTCACGATGCAATAGTTGCTGCATCACGTTACATATAATACAGCAACAACAAAAATGCAGCCACTCTACCTGTCACACATTGCATTTTCTTGCTGCAAGAAGTTGCACCCATCATAAATCAAAGTAGAACAAAAAGTTACTGAATGTCTCGTGACAGTTTAGTAACTTTTTGATACAACCCACAAATTTTTAAACTATATTGCTTCTTTTTTGGTGTTTAGAAACTTGTAATAAAGGAGCAATACGTATTATTATAATACACTATTGTTTGTACCCGTGCCCCAGAAATGATTACTGGAAGCTAGTGTTCCCTCTAATTTGTGCGCGCATACATGTTTGAAACTAGCGCACATGAAAAATAAATGGCCGCACAAAAGTTTTGTGGGTGCAGATGCTTTAAAAATTACAAAATTTAGAATTGATGTTTTTATTTTTAAAAAACTGCACACAAAAAAACTATTGCGCACAGAGATCATAAAATTAGAAGGAACACTGCTGGTAGCATACGAGCACGTTATATTCTACAATAATTTATAAACTGTATTAATCCAGCCCTTACCCCTTAGTAGAAAATAGCCTTGAACTGCGATTGCAACCAAATGAGTAAATTTCCTGATTGTGTAGTATCCAATAATACTTCCGACGAAAGGAAAAATAGGAAGGAAAACAAGAAATTCGTTCGCCCTAATGTTTACCGATTGTAAACCACTGATTTCTACTATCCGCTTATTCAAAAATGCGGGGGTTTACCTATGATGCACAAATTAAGTCTGAATCACGCCACTTTTACTGTCTGACTGACTGGTGTATGACTACCCTATTTCTATCTAGTACGTATTACTACGTTAATTTTAAGCGGCAAAATCAAAATGATAATCGTTTGACATACAATAGGCAACCCAATCTACAGGGATGCATTTATTAAATCCGTTAATTGAAATATTTTACAGAGCGATTAACTCATGAGAATTGAGACTATAATTAACTAACCTAAATCGAAACTATAACTAATTAACCTAAACAACTGTGTATAGTGAAATTTGCTTTTGAGCAATTTTATTATTTAAAATTAACACGTACTCCTCGATATGTACTGTTTGTTTTTATTTGGGTTTTCAAGTTGCTATTAGTGGAGCGATGGCGATTGCTTTGCATTAGTTGTCAATAGAAATGCATTGTGGAATAACTTTGTGCATTCAACATTTTTTGGTGCTGCAATTTTTTCTGATGCAAATAATTGCATTGTGTGATATATGTTTAATACAGGGATTTCCAAATTGTTCCTGCGACTTAACATTCCGTATTATCTTTTCAGTGGTATTTCGCGAAACATCATTTGAGCGAGCCATCTCCTTAAAATTGTTTAGCTGGAAACTTAATAAAAAAAAAACTTCAATACAGATTATTGCAAGTACTAAAAAATTTAATACGCCGAATTATTGATGCTTTATTTAAAAACTAATTACCATCGGCTATTTTCAAACAAATAGCCCATTGAAATTAGTCAGGTTATTTCTGCAAATTAAACGATATCCTCCCTATTTTTTTTGTGTACGCCTCTTTTTTTGTTGCTATCAAGTCTTAACAAACTGGTAACAGAATTAAAAATATACGAATAATCCTATATTTAGTTATATGTAATCATTGTAAAGTTTATCTATGAGTCGGAATGTGTGTATGAGCCTTTAAGCGCGACATGAAATTTAGTTATGATACTATGGGACGTCTATTGTAGGGAATGAAATGTAAATTGAGTAAAAACATTTGTAAATTGTAGAAATTACATGATTTTTTATGTAAGAGTAGTTTTAACTCCGTCATTTTAAAGTGTACTACACACAGAACGAAATATTATTGAAATTTGAAACATTATTCGCTGAATAGTAATAAGTTTACTAATATCAAATTCATTTTATCTACCATCTGAGATTTTGTATCAATGGGGTTGAAATAAATCGTTTGTTACGAGATTTTGAACATTCCAACTAGAGCTACACAGCAAAACTCCAGAAAAAGAAACGAAATTAGAAAGAGATAAAGATTCC
>WYDF02077668.1:0-24102 GCA_009867245.2 Adranes taylori | reverse complement strand
TAAAATGTTGTAGTTCTGGCTACAGGCAGGGCACCACCCCACGCCAACCACAAACCCCACCCAAACAAAAACAAAAAAACAAAAAAAAACAAACCCCCCCCCCCCCCCCCCCCCCCAAATTAAATGTCCAATGCACGTGCCTATAGATCGGTTGATGTTCAGCTGATGCTTTAATCAATAGAGATTTTGCTTTGCAAAAGCACATGTAAAATACTACATTATACTGCTACACGTGGTAAAATATCTCATGCAACTGTTATCTGTGTATTATCATAAACATTTATGCGAGCTTTCTAGGTATTATACATTTCCTTGTGCTTCATATTTATTGTTTAGTGTGTAATGTGTATTTTAAACAAATACTATAATGCTGGTAAGTAAACAAATTCTTATTTTGTATATTATTGTTTTGAATAATATTATGACTATTTTCTTTATTGGGCTAAAATTTTATTTATGTTTGAAGAAAATTATTTTTAGTTTTCGAAAGTACTGTGCGTACTGTGTACTGTGTTATGAGATTTTTAATTTAAGTCTTCGTTGTTAGGTATATTTAATTAAAGGACTAATTAATTTATATCCTAGAATATCTTTATGTTAAAGTTTGAGTTTTATTTTGTTAGTTGAGGTATTGAATTTTACATAAACTAAAGTTTTGTGAGTTTTAAATTAACTATGAATGACTCTGAAAAAGGTGGAGTGTATTGCGCGTATAAAAACTGCAAGAATCACTTTTATATGGAAGAAGAAAAGTTTATAAAATTCTTTAGATGTCCATTAGATACATCAATGTAAGTATTAAACATCGTGAAAAACTATACACATAAATGTATATTTATTTTGGATTAGTTTTAACGAGTACTTCTATACAGTTGTAGAAAATGGTTAGAGGCTTCAGGCAGAAGCGATATAAGTTCAAAAACATTACAAGAATTAAATTCAATATAATTTCAGAATTTTATTTCCCCGGAATACTTTTACATATATATTTATCAGCTAGAAACTATATTTTATGATAATTTTGACAATATATTTGTAATCAGAGAGTTGGATATAATCTTTATTTGAAATTAAAAGAAGTTGAAGCATTTAAACATCCATGTGTCAATTTTAATTTAGAATATTTAATTAAATTATATATACTTGTACGAATATACTATTCTTTATAATACACCAATGAAAAATACAAGCACTCCAAACCGAAAATTAATTAATTTATAAATTTTTGCAAAACTATTTTCCATTTAACACAGTCTTCCACATAGTAAAAACACATAGTTTTTCATTTAGTATTTAGTTTTCTGTATAAGCATAGAGCAAATATTCTACGAAATATTTTTTATTAGTTTTATTTCAAAAAAATTTAATCGTAAAAATCAAAAAGCCTTTGTTGTAGTAAAATACATATTAAAAATATTTGGGTATTATAATTTTCTAACAAATTTTCATAATTTTATCAATTTCTCATTGTAAACTTTAAAATCAACCTGAAGTGAAAGACTCTTTTCAAATAATATACTCTTGTCCTTTTTTTATTAGTGTGAATCTATAACTTTTCTACCATTATACTTTTTTAACAAAACTGAGTAAAACAATAATACTTAATGTTCATATATGGTACGAGGACTGTTGTTAAAATTTCGGGGTAGAAGAAGACAAAAACATCTAAAAATAAAATAATACTTTACTGCTTTTCAAAATAGTCCCCTTTACACTCTATACGATGCGAATAAACCTATCATCAAAGCATTTTTTCCACTCAAAAGATGGTACACTTGAAATCTCATTTTGAAACGCTTCTACTATCTTCTACGATTTTCATCTGGAGATGAAAATCGTTTGCCACGTAATCGATTTTTTATTTTTGGGAAAGTAAAGAAGTCGTTAGGACTTAAATCAGGACTATATGGAAGATGAAACAACAATTCTACCTTTTGACTGCTCCAATAGTTAATGTTAGTTGCGCAATATGGGACCTGGCATTGTCATGGTGCAGAATGATGCGTCGCGTCCTATTTGTTGTTCGCAATTCAGTGATAACTTGTGGTAAACAAATGGATGTATTCCATTCGCTGTGTTTCGCTTCTTTATATAGTTAGACTGAAGCAGATTTCAAGATTGATGATAGTGCGTAAATGTGTTTTAGATTCCGTTTGTTTTTCATGTTATTGAACTGGCCTCTAAGTTACAAATCCATTTTATTTGTTTCATTTTCGGAATAGAATTATTCGATATTTTGTATTTGTCATCGTCCTAACATGACAATATAATATTTGAATTTCTTCTTTATTGATTTTTGAACAATTTTGAATTATGTAGAATTTTTAATGTTTTATAGGTTTATTTCAATTAAACGTATAATTAGTAATGGAAGAAGCTGTAGAACAATTAGAGAAACAAGTAATCCTTTTAATTTTATAGTTTTATGCTTTTTATTAACATGACGTTCAATTATTCTTTAATTAATTTAAATTTGTCTATAAAGCTTATAATATTGTTTTAACTTTTATAATACAAATTCGTACATCTCATTACGAAGATGCAAAAAACTGACGAAAGATTAGACAATTTGGCTGTGCAAGTAGGCAATATAGGCTCGGAGTTCTTAAATGAAGAAGTGAATGAAGTTGAAGTCTACACAATATTGCAGTCGGTGAATGAAGTCAAATCGAATTATCAGAATTTACGAAAAGAAATTTTAGAGGTATATAAACTTATTCCTAATATAACTGCTAATATTTGGTTTCACTTTCATTTGTTGAGGTCCAAGCTTTAGTATGTTTCTAAAATCCTCCAAATTTGAATTAGGGTATTTTTTCTTTTTTGGACCTATGTTATAATTTGTAATTCTTCTGGCTGCTTTCAAAATCAATAATAAAGTGAAAATACATCTTACGTTGCTCAAGTAGTAGTTTATATTGCTTAGAGATGTTTTTATCTAGTTTGGAATTAAATTTTTCCAATTGATTCAAAGGTACAAGATCTACAGAAGCAATTAAGTACTTCCCTTCAAGCCCAAATCAAAATGATGCAGAGTAAATGCAACGTTCTTAAAGAGAAGATTAGTACAAATGTGCCAGTACCTAGGGATATGAGTCCATCGAACGTGCCCAATTTATTAATTGGTCATACAACCGATCAACAACGAACTTTCGTGGAAGATCCATATGATGATTTTATAGTACAGGTTAATTACGAAAATACAGGCGTTACCGATTAATTTATGTCCACCATTTTATCTAATTTTAGTTTTATGTGTAGGTTACTTTATTGGAATAAGGATTCAATTATATTGTGAATGGAATACAAATTTTATTATTTTGCATATTGCATCATAAGCATCAAGCTGATAAGAACTGTAATTTTTTTTTAGTAATTGCTTAGATTCTAAGGGTCTGGCGCAAAGGGAACCAGAGCGTTATCTGCGGGTATGAACGAAGTATGGTTGGGGAGAGAGGTTGTTTTCGAGGAGTGAAACTTTTTGAAGAGTATTTGCGTCAGTCCATTTTAATAAATTTATGCATTAGATTTTTATTTTGAACATAGTTGCAAACGTAGCAGTGTTTGTGATTTACGGCCTTGAAAAAGTTGAGTTTAGTTTATATTCACTAACTTCCAGTTATAAACAACTATCACAATAATAACAGATCGTATCATGCCTTGGAATGTAAACAGATTGTGATTCCAATTTTAAATGATTTATATTCCAATGAAGAAATCTATGAAAGTGTAAAATAATGGAGATTTATATAAATGTGATTTCATTTCTAGATATGCAATTTTTTTAGAGAATTTTCTCTGTCACATGAGCTATAATAATTTTTGTTAAATATATAAAGCAATGTTTTCACATTTAAATAAATTGGTTTAAACAGTAGCGTTTTCTTATGTTTTTAATATGGATCTGATATAGCGGTCACGTTTCTGTGCTTAAAAAAATTAACTAGCAGAGCTTTGAATAGTTTAATTTGCAGACTCATACAGAACTTAAATATACATAAATTGAATGTTTAAGGACGACGTTAAAATAGGAATACTTTCTCATATCGGCAAGCGACAAGTCGATTCATGTTTTATTTCTCATTGTAAATTGCTATTTTGTAAAAATAAGCATCACACTGACAATGCATTGAAACTTAGAAATAACTTGGAATTAATCCAAACATCTTCATTAATAGATTATTTTTAGTTTTTATTTTATTGCATGGCTGTTGTAGATGTATTTATTATTTTAAAAATTTATGTTGTAATTTTGCGTACATAAATTAGTTATTACAAGGAATTTTTATACAAATCTTTTTATGAGTTTTATCAGTTAAAATACATTGGTTTAATTTCTATATCCTCTTCAGTCCAGAGAGCCGATTGTTAAATTTTTTTATAAAACCGTGTTTTGGAGGTTTAGATAGGTTGTTTAAGACTAATTTTGGTGCTTTCATTATTTAATTATTCTAATTAATTAACTATAATTTGTCTACTTATGTGAACATCGGGTCTCTATAAGTATGACTGACTACTTTAAGAAAATTAAAGCTTGGCTTTAATTAAAATTGAGCTAAAAAATGGAGCAAATTAGTATGTTAAAAAGACTGTTCATTTGATTTTTTGTATATGAAACTGTTAGAAACAATTTCGATTTTTTTAAGATGCATAGAGTCACCACAGCTTACACAACGCACTCTTGTCCTCCCCGACCATCCAGGATTGGTGCACCTTTGGGCATTTCTACACCTTTTGCTACAGGTAGATGTAAAGCTGCTTTAACCCTAGCAGAAGGAAGAGGAATAGACATCCTCCCAGGTCTTCTAGCCTGCCTTTTCGGGCGTGGTTCATTAACCTCATCTGAGTCTGTATCAGATTCAACAGGTGCGTCCTTGCCTATAATGAGGAGTTAAGAAATACTCTTCTTAAAATTATACAAATCCATCACGTCCTGCTTTCTAACCCTTGTCTTTTCACAGTTTTCCTTGTAGGTCAACCAACTGTTGACAAAAGTCATGTCTACAAAATGCTCTAAAAATCTTACGGGCCGTCTTGTGATAGGATCTGTAATGTGCTATTAATCGATTATGAAGTCCGACTCCTCCCTTGTTTGTTGTACTGTCTAATACGTTTGGCATTTGAACGTCTACATAAGTTTTTTGGGCTTTAGAGTACCGCTTGACTATGGAGTTCACCACCATGGGCTGTTGAGGCCATTGTAATAATTTTATTGTCCATCCATTTTGGAGCCAAAACGTTCCCATCATTTCGTACCTTCTCATCTAGCTTTTCTTCCTACATTATTTAGTTCTTTGTCAGATTATAAGTTGATGTTTGGAAGCCTCATTTTCTTGACAGTCCCGGTTCCAGAAATGCCTTTTGCCCTCAAGGCATTTAATAAAGCCATACCAGTAAAATATTAATCGAAATAAATATTAGTCCCTGATGGGCAGCTTTCGCTTAACCGTAGTACTGCACGATCACAAGTCCTCAGCTTTAAAGCACCATTTACTTCTGGTGGAAGACGGGTTGTTGCTAGACCTTGGTAGATTTTGAAATCAAGGTTGAATCCATTTCTTATAGATAAGACATAGTTTTTCAAAGCAGTCAGATTTGGCTTCCGAGGAACGAATTGCCGAAAACTATCATTTCTTCAACGATACTTACATCAAATTGTCTAGGGATTTTGATAACAACTGAATGAATCCTATCAATAATCGGTTTCACGTTCCAAAGTCGATTCAACTCTTTTGCTTCTTGACTGATTTCATTATTGTTCACGACATGAACTGCTGAACGAATAGAAAAATACCTATCTCCAGGCATAGCTTTGACAATTAGTTCAATCTGAAAATAAGTATCCCAATAGAGACTAATTATGGGATAGCCAAGAGTATTCATTAGCATAGAGATACCAATAAACGATTTAATTTCTGGCAAAGCTACCTTTAGAGCTATACCCTTAGACATGTGATAGTAGTTATTCGTTTGTTCGGCCATGATCTTAATAAAGTCATCATCAAAATATTAGCTGAAGTACTGTAATTGATTCCATCCCTGTCTACAGCTACGAGTGTCATTTTGTGAAACAAGTTCAGGTAAACCCTTTTCCAAAACTACTCCATTCCATGACATAACTGATGTTCTTTGCTTTCGAACCCCATTTCCAGGAGAGCGACCATTTCCCCTTTCTTGTCCACGACCTCGTGATCGAACGACCATTTTTGTCATCAGATCGTCTATGTAGACGTACCTTGGTTGTTATCTTCCATACTATGATTATTGTGATCATTTTCGGAACCAACATTATTTGCACTTTGGAGAGCAAGAGATCTGTGGGGATCTGCTTCATTTTGGATAGCAAGGCCTTGGGATCTTCTTCATTTTGGATAGCAAGGCCTTGGGATCTTTTTCATTTTGGATAGCAAGGCCTTGGGATCTTCTTCATTTTGGATAGCAAGGCCTTGGGATCTTCTTCATTTTGGATAGCAAGGCCTTGGGATCTTCTTAATTTTTAATAATATCCCCTTGCAGATGACCTTCATTTTGGGGAACAGCCAAATAAAGATCAATGTATTAGGAATACTCTTCATTTTCATCCGGGATAAGATCTTCTACACTTTCGTTGTCGCCAGATGATGAAAATGGGCTTCCAACATCTTCAAGACCTCAAATTGAACATCACTATTATCCAGGTAACCAAGTAATTCCTCATCAGTAATGAGACGTCCATCAAGTCTAATTTTTTTGGGATGCATTGTCTGCAAAAAAAAGTTCAAGCTTACTAAAGTATGCAAATGTTCATTTAAATAAACTTGAAGATACACATAAAGTGTTTAGGTAAATTACTTGGTGGAACCCTATGTACACATCCGTTTACAAACAATCTAAAATCATATTTGGTACTGAGACCAATGTACACATCCATGTACAAACATTTTTGAAACATTGTAAATATCGAAAAAAAGAAGCATCATTCGACTTAATAACAATGTAAAACAATCAATTAACTAATAAAATTTTAAAAAAATTGAAAAAAATAGCGTTATAATAAAAAAACTAAAAACTTGACTTACCGGTGAAAGCAGATCTTCAAACCACGATGAATTTAGACGGCAGACATGATGAAGTTATCAGCTGTTTTTATGTCACAGTCTTACCAACAGATTTGCAGTTACACTTGACTTGGTTGGTTTAGAAAACATATCTACATGATCATTACAAGTTTATCTACATCGCGGCTATTTTATCAGCAAGACTTTTTGACAAATCTCGAAAATTTGATGCTTATTGTGAAGTGACTACATTTCTTGACATTCTTTCATAATACTTACTTAAAAATAAAGGTTCAAAAGGTACGCCTATGATTTCAACTTGAATACCTTTGCGTTTGATTTAAACTAGTCTGAATATTAAGTGTTTACATGAATGTTATTACTAAATGTTATACCTTATTGTTGATTTATAATGTATTTTAGCGCTAGATATCTATATTTTGCGCTAAAATGTTATACGTTTTATGCATGTATCAATGTTAAATCAATTATAAGCAATATTTAGCATGCTATTTTAAAGTCAATTTCATTATTACTAAGGACACTAATAATGAATTAAATTATATGTGAAACTATTATATTCTGATTACGACTAGTTCTTAGATTTAAGTTGCTAGTCTTAATTAGCATATATAAATTTAGATCATAGACAAATGTTGTGAAACACATCTTAATATTTTTAGCGCTGATAGGTATAACCATGTGATAATCTATAATTTTTTATATTTATGAGTTTAAGTATTTTTTTAGGATTGCCGTTACATTTATTTAATTTTTTTTAATTAATTTATTTATTCTTAGATAATATAACTTTTTACTTTCTCCAAATTTCGTACCCGATCCATGATTTAATTTTTGAATACTTGATTTTAGTATCCCGAAAAAGAAAAAAACATTTCAATTGTGTGATGGTTTTACTAGTTCGTGCTTTTAATTTTGTTAAAAATAATTATAATAACCATGAATTAACTTAGGCTAATTAAAAAATTAATAATAGTAACACTTTTGCTCAACAAAGTTTTCTATTTGATAAAATAATTTTTAATATTTATAGTATTTATTACTTATAGCACCATACTATCAAAATATTTAACTAATGTTTGTAGCACATATCTCTCTACCACTAAATAAAAGACACAATAAATAACTGCATTTGAGAAATGTTTTTAAAGGCGTATTGATTATTATATAAGAGTACATTTAATAAAACTTATAGACGTGAAATTCGGTTTATTTTATCTTTGTTTACATAAGCATCTACAATATCTTTTTTCTGACGTCCATTCCTTTGTTTTGAACTTCCAATTTTACTTTTTCACTAACGTTGCACTTTCTCTAACAACCAAAACTTCCTCTTTGCATCCACACTTGAATATCGTTAGCATTTTCTTCTCTTTCAATGTTATTTTAGTTCTGTATGTTCTGGCTTTCTGTCATTAATTTTTATTTCTTTATGCCTCATTTTTTCTATTCCTCGTTACCGTTTCAACCTGATTAACATATCTCTCCTCTATTCCATTATTCGAGAAAATAGAAACTGGAGATTATCGGGATGTATGGCCGCAAATCGATTTAAAAAATGGTTTAAATCAAATTATGCTTAGCCCCCATTTAGAAAGTATTCCATATCTGTTTGAAGAAAAGGAGAAATTATTTTAAACAAAACTTATTCTGCGTATAGAATGTTGGAGCTGCGGTGCGGTTTAACTTTAGTCTTTTCTTTGCGAGCGGGAGAGGAATTAGAATCTTTATCAAATTTTAAACATGGCAACATATATACTCGTCTGCTTAAGCCTCGTTGTGTAAATCACCGAACTTCTATGGACAGGAACTACTTTCTTATGCGGCGTCTACATTGCACGCAACTGGCAACTATTTCGCGAAACAACTCCCGCGCACTGTAGACCGCTAACCCCACCGCGAAACTGCTTCCCGAGGCTGCCTCAGCATGAGCGATGGGGTAATCGATTTTCTCCTGCACATCAAAGTATTTCACTTGGTTGATTCGGTTCGTGCAGACAGTTGGATATGTTCCGCTCAAGGATGAACCAAGAGAGAGCCACCCGCTTAACTGAAATTTATGAATCGTATGGATTTTTATGAATTTCGAAAATAAAGAGAATCATAATCGAAGTAGAGGAAGGATACGTGGAAGGAGATTAACCTGCAACTTTGCTTTACTGAAAACTAAAATAAAAACTTTGATGGGATGTTATAGAAGTGGGAGATCCAGGGAGAAGAAAAGCTGTCACTGGATCAGGTATGGGTAATTTAATTTTTTTTAATTACTTCAGTAAACAGTATTTTGTTATTTCTGTTACTGGTAAAGAGAAATTTTTATGATCTCAGGATATAAGATGGAAAAAAAAAAGTTAAATGAAATAAATGGTAGAACAACAAATGAGTTTATTGATCATCTTTATACTCTTGTAAGTCAACAAGAACATGTTTGTTATAAAAAATATTGTAAAGTTACATTATTAAAGGAAAACTCGTCACTAAGTTTAATTTTATTAAAAACGATTGCAGTTATGAGCAAATGACTGACATAATTTGACAATAATACAATTATCAGCACATTAGAGATTAATTTTCGTACATCACAAATAGTTCGCTAAAAAACAATCGAATACTATATCCAATATAAATACATGTCGCATATTCATTCTCGTTTCCTGTTAGCGTTCGCATTTCCATCAATTGTAAAATAGCCTTAACAAATCGAAAAATAACCTCGCATATTATCCATTGATGTGAATTTGTTATTTCTCAATGACTAATCCGAATTTTTGGGAAAATAAAAAGAGCATATATTCTAGGATAGAAAAAAAATTATGTACGACAGTGGTCTTTAAGCTTTGTCATAGTTATTCTGTTAGTCTATACAACAAAGTACTTACGGAACAGAGATTGAGTATGACTAGTCTAGGAGAATTTGGTGAACAGTACACACAGAAAGTTATTCTTAAAAGCCATATTTTGACAGCAGGAATTTCCAAAGTTGCTTGTCTCACAATTAAAATGTCGAGAATTTATACATCATATGCCTTTTATGTACGTAATTCGCATTATATATATAGATTAAGTGCTATATAAAGTTTGTATTTTAATTATCTAATTTTAAATTGGCAACCTTAACCGTGTGGTCAGTAGTAGTATCAGTCGGTCAGTTAAACATTTTGCTTTTATTGGGATTAATAAATATCGAATAATTATTTTCAAAATTAAACAGCTGTTGCACTCAAATTATGCAGTTTGTTAAATAATGAGAAGTTTTGTGTTTTATTTAAAATATTTATGGATACGCCGAATAGAAATGGTAAATATGTACTAAATTAGCAGTACAGATGTGTATAACTAGTTTTGATCATATTTTAAAATTAGTTTTCACTTTCTTTTAAATAAACAAAAACTTGTGTGGGTGGATGTGAAGTGTCAAAAGCAAAAACATGTTTTTTATTTTCTAATTTTTGCTTTTAATTTAATCTTCTTGTGATCCGTTTGCTTATAATTTCTATTATTTCAGCGAAATGTTGTTATAAATTTAGCATTTCTTTGTCTACAACCATAGAAACACTTTTAACAGATTCTATCAATTTTTGATATTTCTTTTGTTAGTGATAATTGTGTAATTTTAAGATTTATTGTAATTTTTAGTTCTTACGAATGACGATACTAATTTAATATCAACTTGCGCAAGTTGTTTGAATCAATTAATAGAAAAGGATGAGTATTTTCAAGCATTGGATAAAGTATGGCACCTGGAATGTTTTCGGTGTTCTGCTTGTGACTGTACATTAACTAATTGGTATTTCGAGAAAGATGGGTTGCTGTATTGCAGAGACGATTACTGGAAACGCTTTGGCAAAGCATGTCAACAATGTGGACAGGTGATGTATTATTTTGTGTGGTATAATTAGATGGTTTGTAGTGTGTTTAATTCGAGAAAATGTATTTATTCTAATTTGGCATACATAGGTAATAACAGGACCCTTAATGGTAGCAGGTGAACATAAATTCCATCCGGAATGCTTTAGCTGTGAAATGTGCAGTGCTTGTATTGGAGATGGAGATTCGTATGCGTTAGTTGAAAGATCCAAACTATATTGGTGAGTTTTTTTATTATATTTAAATATTGTTGCTATATACTTTTTCAAGGTGATTCATTCATACAAGTCTCTTATAGATAGATTTTTAAATATGCGGCGAAATATTAACTACTAAAGTTATCGAGTAAAAGTGTCATTCATATCGTTTAGCTCTCTGTTCATGATTCGTGTATAACGTTGATTTTTCTCCGCTTTAATATTTCGAGTTGGCCAATATCGGTAAACGACCTAATGCTAGGCTAAAGTCATTGATAAATAATATTGTTATTTTATATAATATTTTTCTGATTCCTTTAAAATCTCAAATTCAGATTTAGTATGCTAAGTCTGAATTTATTTAAGCTGTCTGAATTACATAAAATGCGTTATATGTTCAAAAAGTTTTCGCACTCGTTATTTTCAACATTGAATAAATTGGTTTCCAATCTCATTAAGCAGTCGGAAAGAACTTCAACTTATAGAAACATATTGAGGTCATATGGTGGTAGACAATTGTCAAAATTTTCAAATCTTCAAATATAGCAAAAAATAGATACGTATTGGAAATCATATTTTAAATGTTTACACGTATGCACAATCCAGAAAAAATAGAGTAATTTATAAAAAACATCATTTAAATATTGTAATACTTCCAAGTGAACCTTTTTTTTTTGTTTTCAACACCGTTTGTTTTTTATTTCAATGAAGATGTTGCATCTTCATTGAAATAAAAAAAATCCTCTTTTGGAATGTCTTTCGTCAATTGTGTAGGAAATGAAACTTTCTAAATCATGAAAGTGCAATAGTTCACATTCTGCTATTAAAAGCTGCATTAAATCTTCTTTACTTAATCCAGCTTTTTCTCTACGATTGGGGAAATCAACGTAACTTAAATTCTGGATGAGAAATTGCACCCAAAACGGCATGGCGATCTTGTAACGTCAATAGTTTTTCAAATCTTTTCTCTATATCTTCAATTGTATTGTTCAACAGTGCATTTCCACATTTGAATTTCTTAGCTTTTAATTAATTTTTAAATGAAATTATGGTAGGAAAAGGAGAGCCATAAAATATATTGGTATCAGTTTGCAGAAAATCTAGTGTTTCTGCTAAAGGCTTAGTAATTTCACGGTATTCCTCGAGGTAAAGAAATTCTTTGTCGGTAAACGATTGCAGCTCTAATTTTGGAAAAAGAGTAGGTAACTTTGTCTTTCGGAAATTAATTGATTTATTTCCGAAAGACTTCTTTAACAACACAACTTTGATATTAGGAAGCTTGTGTAAAATAGTTGAGAATACTTTTTTACTTTTTATTTTTGTCTTGGACAGCATTAGGAAAGTAGTCGAGATCGTCATCGGAAGAATTATGAAATGGATCTGTCGTCATCGTTTATCAGATATGACATGATTTTTTTATCTGTAAAGATATAGATGACAACTGTTTAGATTTTTGTAATTATATCCTTTTTTACAAATAAAAAACTGTTTTAAATATATATTTTAATTTGTCTGCGATCATTTTCACGAAACTGAACTAACTGAAACTAACGAAACTGAAAATTATAAATTAAGAAAAATTATAGATGAAATTAATATATAAAAAAAGTATATATAAATAAATAAAAAATAATAATGAGTATTAGTTTACTCTTATAATGATATATATTAATTTATAAGTTAAGACTAATGATAAATATCATATTATATAATATATAGTATAGAGGCCTATATTCAAAAATAAGCTAGGATATATATATATATATATATATATATATAGAGAGAGAGAGAGAGAGATTGTATACTTACGCGCACTATATATATATATTTATATAATATTAATCTATGAAACTTTTCTTAAATAGAACCTTGACATTATTTTCAGTTTCACACTGAAAAATCAATTTGTGAAACAATCGTCGGAAAATTAAAATTAATATTTTCAACCGATTTTAAATAAAAAAAGGCTTTTTAAAAAAATACTAAACTGAAAATAAGTTTCTGTGGCGATAATATGAAGATATTCCGTATATTATTCACCAACCTACGTTTCCACTTTATTTAGCCATCATCAAAAAATACAAATTGTTTAAGAATAAATATTTTTAATTTCAATAAAAAAAATTCTATATAAGAACCCGAAAAATACACCTACTATTGAAATCACACCAAAAAATTCATTCTTTTGTAGTAGTCGCGACCTACTGATAGTGCCTATGGGCCCAACTGGGACACATGTATTATTTTACTTATAAATTAATTAAACTGTATCGTATTTTCAAAGTCAAAATTTAATATTTGCATCGCTACAGTGACATTACTACATAAATATAAGTTTATTTAGACAGTTAGTTCATCATTTCAATGTAGAAAATTAGAATAATAGAAATAAATAAGTAATAAACTATTTACCCTATAAAAATTGCTTTATGTACCATTTGGACTGCATATATTTTCTTAGTTCATAATGTTTCAACTACTTAATATAAAATACATATTAAAAATATAAGTATCTACTTACTATTATTCTCTTGAGATAAACAATTGCAGTATTTCACTGACTGAGGCACTTTTCACGGCGCAGCGTCTTTTTCAAATGAAATGCGAGTTCCAGTGACCGTAGCGTAGTTTACGCAAGTTCATGCAGGAAATTTCTTGTTTTTAGACCACATGCATATCGTATACATGCATTTAAAAGTAATTGTAATTAGAAAAAGTAATTGCACCGTAAAGTGAAGTGAACCGGGACAAATTGGAAGGTTTTACAAGCCGCCTTCGGCGACAGATTTTTTATTGTCGATTTGTCATAATTTTATATTGTGACCATACCCTTAGTGCGTCCACAGCATAATATATTATTGGTGCACTCATACCCTAATAATATATTTTTATTTATTTGCATGTGTCCCGATTCACCACAAAACGGGTGAATCGTTTACAGGGGTCAAAAGGGACTTTAATAAAAAAAAATTAAAAATATTTTAGGCCAGGGGCTTAGGATTTATGTAATAAAATATTAACCAAATAAAAATATTTTTTGTTTATTGAACCAACTTGACAACATTTTTTTTAACTTCTATTAAAAAACCTACCTATGGAAATTTGGGTGTTGGGTGAAACATATATCGGCCCCTTCATACAGTAGGCGGCAATAATTTTTGAATAACATCAAAGTGTTGGAACTCCGACACATCTTCCACATTGGAGAAAATAAATATTTTCTCGCACTTACTCGATTGTCTCAAAAATGTCCCTACGCATTTTTCTTGATCAATTTCTACAATCTTTCCAATAAAATATTTGACCCGCGTGTCATACTGAAATTTTACCATCGCCCAGACCTCTTCTTCAAGAAGTTTCTCCTCAAAATGGTGGGTTGAAACTGTAAAGTCCTCAGTATGTTGTGGTGATTGTGATAACCGGCTTGGGCCGGCCTCTTCCAGATCCGTCTCATTTGCTGAACTTTCATCCTCTCTAAGATCCGCCACAGAAACACTGCGACCAGCAGGCAGTTTGAATCTTTTTCTTTCTTCCCCTATTTAACTCGCCACTCTGTCCCATATCACATTTCTTTCAAAAAAGTTGCCAAACTGTCATCAGCGTTAAGGGCAGCGGTATTATCTGCTTCAACATCAGAGCTTTCGGGTGGCAAGCTCTGAAGCACTTTTTAGGTTTCATTAATTCTATTGTTTTTTCCATAAGCATGGGGAAGTATTTTTGAAGAAGAAGGCGTCTAACGGCTGCGTGAGATGCATGGAGTTAGGTGGCAGTAATGCAAAACTTATATCATTCTCTTCTGACAGGCGCACTACCTCAAAGGAGAGATGTGAACTAAAATTGTCACCAATCAGTAGTTTATTTCCAAGAAAATATTGACAGGATGGGATTACAACTTTTTGGAACCCAACCAAAAACATGTCCCATCTATCCACCCACTGTTGTTTCTATTGTAAAAGGATCCTGGTGGACCACCTTCCGTCCACAAGTCAAATAAATATTTTGATTTATAAATTTTGCAGCAGGGGAGCAAAGTCCCCGAGCCTGTAGCAGAAAACATAATGCGCTCGGGATACTTGCATCCCCTTTTAAATATCATTTTCGCTTGCCGGAGTCATCAGATAAAGCGGATTCATCATAATTTATCTGAAGGTGAGGCGGTATATCTACTTGTTTATTCCAGCTCCTTGAAATATTTTTTTACTTCCGCCCGGCTCCTTTTAATATTTTGGCAAAGCCGATGGGATAGGGTATCATTGTGTCTTTTTAGAAAGCCCAATGCCCACTCCATACCAGGCATGTTATCTTTAAATTGTCGGATGCGCATACCTTCACTGACCAAATGATATTTTATGAAGCAACGTAAATCAAATGCGCATAGTAGATAGTCCCAACTAGAAGACTTTAATATTGAGCGCTTTATAGCGTTTTCCAGGGTCTCATATATAACTATTTGCCCACCTTTATTTTTTATATTTAAATTGCCAGCTAATTTATATTGTTTGAAATACCTTTGCAAACCAGATTTCGAAACTCCAAATTTTTCCTGAGCTTTTCGTAACGACATTCCTCCCATTATCGTCTCAATAGCATTTGTTATTTTTTTCTTTGATAATAGGTTGATTTGGCTTGGCCAGTGCGTCCCTTTTGTAGTGTCTCGGCATTGCAACCCACAAAAAAATTTATAAAAATACAATTTAAGCGTTGTAATTCACCTCTTTTATAAAAAAATGTACAATTTTTACAAAAATTTGATTTTCTTTATTGCTACAATGAATTTATTTTTAATTTAATAAATGATATTTACTCACCAAAATATGTTTAAAAATGTGCAGTCCGTTATAAGCCGTGAAATATTATTAAATGTTTGTAACACATCGAACTCGGCCACTATAAAAAAAATGTAAAAGTAAACAAAACTTCGCTCTCTCTAATACCCAATCTGAAATGATTATTTGGTTTCAATGGCTCAGCTTTGTCTCGGCAGGACCCTTACCAATCAAACTGGCAGTGTATGCAATAAAACAATTTGGTTCTTGTTCCTATTCACTTCCATATGTCCCTATTGGACTTTTTTACCGTACTTATAAATGTAATTGTTAAAAGTAATTGTACTTATTAGAAGTAATTGTAATTAGATAATTTAAATAATATAATTACAAATTAAATTCCTACATAGGGTTTGCTGCAATTACAATTCCAAAAAACTTTAAGAAAAAAATACTTAAATACAATTACAAATTACACGAAAAAAGTAATTGTAATTGCTAATTACTTTTTAACTAGGAATTAGTCAGCTCTGATCACTACTGTTTTTTATTACTATACGGTGGTACATTTGCATTTAAAAAGTTTTTGATACATGGTTCCTATAATAAGAGCTATAATAAGGTATTTTAATATGACAAAACAAGAGAATAGAGGGTTTAAACTGTTTTATAGAACAGTATCATTCTATTATAGCTCTGTGGGATATCCACAGCAAAGAGTACACTAATAGAAATATAAGAAGAGAGCAATGTGAGCAGCTAATTCTAAAAAAAAAAACTAATCTATTTACATGAGCAGCCTACTCGTTCATTAGTCAATATAATATGCAAGCATAAACAATTTATCGAAAACAAAAGTTCTAATTTAATCACACCCAAGGAAAAGGATGTAAAGAAAGGAAAAGGATGTAAAGAAAGCAATAAGCGCATTCAGCGCAGTAAAGGGTTTAGGTGAAACTTCACATACGCTACTGCGCAACTATTCCAACGAAATCGGAAGCGTTCGCAGCAACGATACATTTTGCCATGCTGTCACATTTCATTTTTCAACGTTTAAGAAAGGAATAGATTATTGCAGCGCGAAATATTATAAATTTATCGAAAAGCTTATTGATCTTACCAAATTAAGTACTGATAACCATTATAATGTAAAAAAAAGTATTTGTTATCTCGTGTTGATTTTAATATTTCAAATACTTTTTTAAATTGTACTATTTCCAACATTTTCTACATTTATGTTCTGAAGACTAATTACTTTACTGTATTACTTTTATGATGTTAAATAGTTTTTTTTATAAGTAGTCAACTTGCAGTTTTCCACTTATTGAAAAGAGTGATTTCAATAAAGACAATATAATATTCTAGGAAACCATACAATATTATAATATTTAGTTAGAAGAATATTCGAAGGACTGCCATATAATCTATATTATCACCCATCTGGTCAAATTTCGGATTTAGTGCCTAAGCCCTAGAGCATCTGTATGTAAAACGTTTATTAAAAAACATTTTACTATTTATGAAGAACGAAATATTTATAAACACTTACTATTTCGTGCAGATTCAATTGTTGTTTTTTCGATATTTTACTTTTTTCAATTCAATTTAGTAAAGCTACTTTATCTTTCGACTTCCTTTCTGTCCAATTCACTGTGCATTTGACACCGTTCTCTCTCCGTCTAATTATTATTCACAAATTTTATTTCTTGTTTTTCCACATCCCTCATTCTTTTCATTATTTCATTCAGTGCATCGTCATATCCCAGCATCTTCTCCATCCATCTATCTGTTGAGCACCCAATCCTTTTATTTTAATTTTTCAGCACTTATTTATTCCAATTTCCTGCCTGACAATCTCATTCCTCGTATTCCTATCCAACCCTAATATGCTTTTCACACATACTAACTACACTCTCTCCATTCTCTCTCTTTCCTCAACCGCCCATTCTTCTCATCCATACATCATTATATTGTTCACACATGCTTCCATTATGTTCAATCTCAAGCTTATCGACTCCCCGAACCTCCTCTCCCTACACTCATTCCCCCATCACTTCCCTAGCTTTATTTGACACCATATCTACATGCTCTGTGCGCGACCTGTTTTGAAACAATACAAAACCCAAGTATTTGAATTTCTTTACCCTTTCAATCATTAATCCTTCTATATCAAACACATCCTTTCTACATTCTCTCCCTCCTTTCTTACAAACCATCACTTTCGTTTTTTCTACATTCAATAGTATTATTAATTTACTATGTTTATGTAATAACGATTGACTTAAAAATCAAGAATACTACCAAACGCGAGTAAGAAACCAAACTAACAATTGCTACAAAATTTTATTTGACAAATGTTAACAGATGCCATTTTCAACTTCCAGTGACAACTAGATTCACTTTTTCCATACTATATTTAAATAAATAAGTACACTAACATTTCCTTTCATTATTTCAATACTCCATTAAATAAATTACTATAATCGGACACTTATTTTGGATCGGAGGGAGTACGTATTATGTGAAATAATTAAATTTTTACGGAGATTATCTTAATTATACAAAGCAGTTAATAATTGTTTGATTAATCTTCATATAAATAAAGCTTGCCAAGATTAAAACAATTTATTGCTTCAAATTATTTACATTATACTATTTCATGAACATTGCATATTTAAGAAAACATATGCATTGTCAACGATTAATATTTGCTGTAAACTCTCCTCTTGCAGCTTGTTTAAATTTTCATTCGGTTTTGATCTTATTTGATACGGTGCGTACTATAGAATGCGCTGGTTCAGAGACTAATTGTGAAGTATTACTCAGTTTAATATTTCCGTTGAGTATTGTACTATAAACAGCTGTTCATTTTAGCTTATTTATCGTGCTATTATGTATGGATCCAATTTTGTTAGAAAGTATAATAGAAGTTAATACTGATTTTAATCTAGTTCAAAATTAGAATTTTTTGTTCCATTACGTAGCTCTTAGTATACAAATTAACACTCTTAAGTATTATCCTGCACAATCTTTTAGTTCAGGATATATAGCCTCTCAAAGTGTCTTGACATGCCTGAAAGAAATAATTCATAAAACGCTTTAAGAACGATATTACTCAGCAAAAATATAAAGTTCTGTAAAAGTGTATATTCATCCTCTAGACCACAAATAAAGCACTCTCGTAAAACTGCTTCAGTAACCGCGAAATATTTTTTAAGGTTATGTTTATAGTAAACATAACTCAACAAACTACTTTTGTTGTAAACTATTTGCTCTCAACAACTGCGTTCAGCGCATTCTGTTGACTAAACGAACTCAACTGTTTAGTGCGCTGAATGCGGCCATTGTTATAGAGAATGTGATTTAATCTATATTTAGTGGTTTTATTATATTGCAGGAAGAAAAATGGCAATTAATTTTTGAATGGGTGCCCAAGTATTATTTCAATCTCCGAGTCACTCCTAGATGTAAATTAAGAATCTGTATCGTACTCCATTGTTACAACAATCAGAATAATATCAAATACGAGGTTAAAGTTCTGAAAAAGGCATAAAATATTCACTTTATTGTAAAGTTCACTTAAAGTTGTGGTATGAAATAAAAAAGATTTCTTAAAGACACTTTAGGATTAAGTTGATTATGAAAACGGCCGTAAATGTTTTAATTAGATAACCTTCAACTATCGAGCCACTGGACATTCACACTAACTACAGGGAAGTCAATTGTGTAGTTCAAACGGAGCCCACTGTCAACTAGTATTGCTTCAACGGCGGCGTTGCGCCGGGGGTTCGTGTAATTAAACATTTTTGGGTTAATTTTCGTAAAATCTGGACTATAGTTTTTTTAAGAGAAAATGTATTTCGTTAAATATTAATTAATCATATTTGTGTTAATTTTCGTAAAATCTTTACTATAGTTTTTTTTATGTGAGAACGTATTTCGTTAAATGCATTTGTTTTTATACAATTTTTTTTAAATCCGGATTCGGTTTGCAATTAAAGGTGGTGCAAGCGCCGGGCAGTAGATTTCATTTAGGTATTGGATAAAAAAATTTTAAAGAAGAAGAACTAATATTAACCTAAAAAGGGATTTAAATTAAAATTTTGCAATGAATACAAAAATTCTCAATAAACAATTATTTACCAATGTAAAATATACCTTTTATAAGTTTATGTATAAAAGAGGTATTTACTTACTCTTTTTATGAAATTCAAGTTGTTACTTAGCTTTGTGTATGTTTTTAGGTATGAATAATAATAATGTTCAAACGGAGGCTGAAAGGCAAAGCGAGTTGTTTGTTGCGGAACAAAAACGACAAAGGGAATTAGTTGGTAGGATAGAAAAAATCGAAGTTGAGTGCGAAATATCAACAGATGACAAAACAGTACTTCTAATGAATAAGAATTTATCTACACCCTTTGATTGTGCTATGCGTAAGTATTGCTTAATATTTTTATTTCAATGATAGAATTATTTATAAATACTGTTTTACATTTTGAGTGATATGCAAACAGATTTGGGTGACAACGTAATCAACCGTACAGCAGTCGCTCTCGTTAATAAAAAAACGTTGTGGCATATGCACAAACCACTTCCAGATTCTTGCAGTTTGGAATTTCTTCACTACAGAATCCAGCAACCTGCCCATGTAAACAAAGTATTTTGGCGAACGTGCAGTTTTATTTTGGGAGCTGTTGCTGCTGAAGCTTTCAATGACGATGTCTCTGTACAACTGCACAGCTTTCCAATACCGAACGGTATGTTTTACAACTTCAGTTATATTAATTCTTTTATCTTTAATGCACTCAATATGTACACATATATGAAAGGATATTTCAGCTTAGCAATTTAGAGAATGGGGTCCCTCATTTATGCTCTAAAATGAAGATTAGTTTATACTTAAAAACTTGATCGGAATAAATATTATTCTTGCAACTGTAAGCAACTTGCCGGTATTCTCTGCATATACTCACTCGGCTGGAATGATAAATCATAATTTCTAATAGAATTCATTGTTCAGTCCAATTACCGGACCATAACTCATCAAATTGCCCCTTAGTATTATAAGTAAAACTTCGGTATAGTTCTAATTAGTTTATCACAGAGCTTGAATAACTTCGAAATTTTTTTAGCTATGTAGTTATTAAATTTTATCATTTTTTATTTATGTTACGCATATTTTTTTGTTCATGTATTTCGTTTATGTTCATGAATTCCTAATTCTTTTGTTGTCCTTTTGTTCTAAAAGGAAAAAAAATCATAAAGATCATCACTTACTATATTTTTAGAACCCCTAGCTAGATTTTTTGCCTCAGTGAACCTAGTAATCAATTTTAAGGTGATAAAATATGGAAACCTAGTGGCTTAGGAAATCCTTGCTTATTTTTGAATTTTACATAAAGTTGAAGTTACGAGTTCAAGTTATATTCTTATTTTTATGGATCTCTTATCAATTAATTAACCAGGTAAATGTTTAATTTAGCGATTATTAATTAGGATAATTTATTTCAGTGAGAACTGGTAGTTTTGTGTGCGATGTACAATTATCATTGAACAATTGGGAACCAACAGAGAAGGAATTGAAAGTATTGTCAATGGAAATGATCAAATTTTGTCAAGCCGGACACCAAATCGATTGTCTCGATGTCAGCGCAGATTTGTCCGCAATTATCTTTAAAAATAATCCACACAAAACGTTTCAAATTCCTGATATAGCAGCAAACAACGAAGGTAGCTTTTTATGAATTGATTTTTTAAATTTATTTGGTTTATTTAAAAACGTTACAATTCTATTGAAATTTAAATTATTAAAATTTATGGTTAAAATTACAGTAGTCAACGAAATTTTATTTGTTATTTTTTAAATTTTCAAGTGCACAATCTGTTTCTATTTCGTACCAATTGCAACTTACAATGACAGTTTTTTGCAATGCAAAATAGACAAACTGAATACAAAAAAAATACATACTAAACAGTAGTTATATTTAAATCTAGTTAAGAAATAATTAGCTTCGTGTCCTAATGACGCCTACAAATCGAAACTGGTTGCGATAAATAAAAATTAATAAAGTAAAGTACTCCTTTTAATGAAAACTTATTACTTTACCTAGGAACGGTGACACTATTTAAAGTTAACAATCACGTCGATATCTCTTGTGGTCCTATGATAGCAAATACGAAACAATTAGGCAGAACGGCGGTGACGAATGTTATCAAATTGGAAACGCCGGACATATCTACCGAAAATGGACCCATATATAGGTTTCAAGGCATTGCATTGCCTAGTTCTATCATACTCAATCATTTCTCATGGGAAATCTTAATAAAGCGCGCTAAAAATCTGGTAAGTTTGCGGATATGTCAATTTTTGTATATTTGTTTTCAAAGAAATAATAATAATTCTTTATTGTTACAGCACAGAGCTTTTACAATTGAAGTAGAACATACACTAAAATATTATTATTTAAAATTGAATGACCGTTATTTAAAGTTAACTTTTTGGAAAATATTTTATGTACCACCTAAAACTGCGCTTTATATATATATATATATATATATATATATATATATATATATATGATTAATGATTCTCAGCATTCTGTGTGAACGTATAGATATTTTAAAGATATTAATATTCACTTTGATTTTTTTAACGTCCATCATTCCGACCTATATAGGAACATCGAGTACCATAAATGAAACTTTCTACCAGTTTCATAAGAACTCTACCATTATGGCGTTTAGGCTGATTTGGTAACTTTTCCATATAGTCTTTACTTTATTGTTGTATCTTATGTGATTGCACTTCTTTTAATTTCATTACGGGAACCATCTTTACTGAGGTTAAGAACCCTAGATTAGGGATTCAGTGCTGAATATACCGGCTCTAAAATTATTTACGGTTTCTACTTTTTTAGCCAGAGTTTGTTGTTATATCCACTATGATAATCTTTGTCTTTCTTTTATTGATTTGCTGACCTAATTTAATTCATTAGTAAGTTTCTTGACTCATTTTAAGTGTTTGGTCCCCATCCTTCTCATGTAGATGTATCAATATGATGTTATTAGCATAATGAAGGGTATTTTTAGTACGCCCCAATAGTTTTCTAGGGCCTGGCTTATTATCCATTCACAGTACGCAACCTTGTTTTTAAGCTTTGAAATAGCTGCTGTCATTTCATATCACAATCCAGGGGTGCTCACTAGGGCCGCTACTTTTCTTAATCTTCATTAACACACTGCCAAAGCTGGAAAAAATGTCATGTACGGTGACGATATTACGCACATTATTAGCGCTGATAACATAGAGAACGCAATAAAATGTTGCTCTAAATATGGAAAAATGGTCTTGCTCTAAATACGAATAAATTAAAGGTGGTGGACTTCTTTCTAAATCCGCATCACAACACAAACCTTTAATATGGCACAATCACAAAAGGCAGCCAATAACAGATAAGGTGAAAATGTTAGGCGTCAACCTCACCAGAAATTTAAAAAAAAAGACAGCCACGCATAGTTGTAGTAACAAGAAAGTTAAGCAAAGTCTGCTTCATGATAAAATGCCTTCAACCCAGCGCTGAACCTGAAAATTTTAATAAGAGCTTACTATGTGTGCTTTCATTCGGTCATGAATTATGGCATAATATACTGGGGAATATCATCGTTAAGCCATTAGATGCTATTGATTCAAAAGTTGCCAATTATAGCAAACTGGTTTGACAACAACGAAGACTTTATTGAAAGTAGCCACATGAAGGCATACGTCACAAGGCGAGGAAATGTCCATACCACAGATCTATACGTTTGAACATACTCTTCACTTCGTCGCCATAATAATTCATAGGACTATCCCAAAGAATATTGGACTTAAGAGAATAGAACGAAGTTGAAACAAAACGTGATGCAGTGGCTGATTGGTAAGTGCCCTTACAACGCATCAGAAATGTACATGAAGAATAATACATAGAAGTTTGATATCATAGTCGAGTTACTCTATATGGATATGGTTGTTCTGGGCACCGTTTATTTTTAATATTACTTTTAATTTTGCTTGCTAATTTAATATTTGAATTTGTAAATTTTAATTACCTCATTCTGGATTATTCCGCTTTCTATATGTAAATGTAATTTATATATGAGATTATAATAGACATAAATAGATATATATATATATATATATATATATATATATATATACTTATATATAAACGTCTA
>WYDF02077667.1:0-54877 GCA_009867245.2 Adranes taylori | reverse complement strand
TGCCTACCACGCGAGATATAACCCTGAAGACAAACAACTACTCATATATATATATATATATATATATATATATATATAAATAATATTTATTTGACTAAAATCGGACGAGTAGTTACATAGATAAAATTACTCTAGTTAAAACAACTATAAATCATCTGGCTTTAAAGCAAATGAGGACTTTATTGCATGTAGTTAAAACACCATTTAGCTTCAAATCGATCATGTCACTTGGGCCATACATGTTGCACAGAGAGAAAGAGAGAGAGAGAGAGAGAGCGAAGGGACACTAGTTCGGTACACTCAAATTTCTGTGTAGTATCTGCTCTATGTAACATTTACTTATTTCAACCGGCAAATTAGTTTTTCAAATGACAGCTGTCAAATGGCGTCATCTCTGGAGGCGGAGCTTAGACGGCTTGTGATCTGAACAAATTGAGTAACAAGTATCCGCAAATCGACCCCGAAGCATTCGCCAATATTCTATCAAAAGCAAGGTAAGTGGAATGGTGAATGTAACCTGAATAGTCCGAAGCATTCACCAATGTATAATTTTTATATGTAAAATATTATTACGTTATAAGAATATGGCGCATTCGTCGGTGTCTTGCTGCGGTGGAAAATATCTAGAACTGGCCAATTCCCTCTACTTCTTGTATCCGCGCCTACATAAAAATAAAGGAAGCAAAAAAAAAATAATGACGCCATTGGAAGTGCTTCTGATAAAAACTAGTAAAACAATTTTAGATTAGTTGCAATATGGGCCTGGCGCCACCTATTAAATTATCAGCCATCTCTCTAGATGAATAACGAATTTCGGGATGGTGCCTTGCATAGGATAAAAACCAAAGAACAGAATAAACATGCCCACACATGCAGAGTGTTCTTGAACCAGATTTGCAGAGACAGGCCAACCGAGTTATTGCTTCAACACCGACGATTTTGCTGTTTCATGTTTTATTCCCCACTAGCAAGTCCCGTTGTAGCTTCCCTTGCGATTTTGTAAATATCAACGTATATCATATCAATGACAACTCTTCTGCCCGCATTGCCGCGGCCTTTAGCGCGGCCAGCTCTGCCATGTCATGTATATCAATTTACATGGCGAACGGTTGAAAAGTTTATGTGCTCTACTGTCCGGACAAATATTTCTACCTAATTGCAACTTTCTAAGTTAATTGGTTTCTGACATACGATTATTTTAATTTTGCTCAATACGACCCCCGCTTTTACCCCTTCTGAGCTGAAATTTAAAATTTCATCTTACACGTGTCTAATGGATTTTAACGAAGAATATTCTTGCCAAATTGCAACTTCCTAAGCTAATTGGTTTCAGAGATACTGTAATTTTTATTTTTATTTTATACAATTTTGACCCCAGTTTTTAACCCTTCAAAAACTGAAAATCAAAATTTCGTTTTAAACGTGTCAAATGGACTTCGACAGAGTCTTTCAGACATTTTAAATTTCAAGCTTCTACGTTTAACCGTTTCCGAAGTAGCCTAAAACGTTAACCCCCTTTGGGGTCGAATTTCGAAAAATCCCCTCTTAGTGGATGCTTCTAATGAGGAGAATGTCGTAAGCACTTCTTGACAATTTTCAACTTTCTAGGTGTGGGGTTTTGGGCTGGACTTGATCAGTCAGTGAGTGTATCGGGCGTATACTTTTATATATAGAGGTACGACCCCCGCTTTAAACCATTCAAAAGCTAAAACTCAAAATTGCGTCTTACACGTATCTAATGGATTTCAACAGAGACTTTCAGCCAAATTTCAAGCTTCTACGTTTAACAGTTTCCGAAATAGCCTAAAACTTTAACCTCTTTTGAGGTCGAATTTCGAAAAATCCCCTCTAGTGGATGCTTACGTCATGAGAAGAAGCTTTTGCCAAATTTTCAACTTTCTAGGTCTAGGGGTTTGGGTTGGGTATTGATAAATCAGTCAGTCAGTCAGTGTATCGGGCGTATCATTTTATATGTACAGATTTTCTTGTGTTCTAAAAAGTTAAATACATAACCTAGAATGTACAACTAAATCAGTACAAGTATTTACGCTGTTTAAAATTTTAGAAAGTCCGTAAGTTTAAATAAATGTAAATATATTCACTTTATATATATATATATATATGTATATATATATATATACGATATAATACTCAAATAATTGTTCGATAAGCAATTAAATACTTAGCAATTAAATACTTAATTATATTTGTTAATAATATATTTTACATTGGGAAAGTAATACAGATACATACAGTCCTTCCTGTGGTAAAAGAACTGTGTTTCTGAGTGTGCGTGTTGGGTTGCATACGATGTCTGTTAGAAAAAAAATATGTCTGTTGTGTTAGAGTCGAATCGAGAGATCAATCGTCCCGGAACAACTCCCCGCAAAAATTATTATTTAATTATTTCTTTGACATTTTAAATATCTTGTCGATCCTATATTAATATCCCTTAATATTGTAATTACTGTTTAAAAATGTTTTTTGTTAATGTTGTTTCATTCCTATAGACTTTTTATAAACCTCGTGGTATCAGACATACTTTTTCATAGTTACTTTTGACATACATATTTTTTCATGCATACTTCATTTATATTTTTATGTGAAAAAGAGCTTCGTTAAATAAAAAATTTTATATTAAGTTTTTATATATCCGGAATGAATTTGGAGTTGAGGGTTGGCGCAAGCGCCGGGCTCTAGACTTATTTTATGTCCGGACCATAAAAATTGTGATGAAAAAAAAAAGACTATTGTTTTTTTTGTGGTCGGTGATAGGCCTAAAATAGCGAAAAGATGCCGAGCTTAAAGAAGAAAAAGTAAGAATAAGTAACTAGAAACAGTATTTATGAAGCTAGTAAAAGTAAGATTAACAAATGATTGCTTTGCTGATAATTCCTTTAGAGATATTCGCCTCGTTTCCGGAAGACAGGATTTCAGTCCGCCAGTAATATTATTATTGGCTTGACTACGGTTTATAATAGACCCTTGCCGAAAATTATAAATCATACCTTATTTGAAAGCTCTTTACGCGCAACGCACAGTGGTATATATCATATCTTGGAGGCTATTTTCGTTCAGAAGTTATATCCCTTCAAATTCAAATCACTTCGTTCAGAAGTTAGATCCCTCTCCGAAGAAAGCTGTTATTAGAAATCACTTATTAAACATTACACACGCTATTTCTGCGGCTAAAACTGCACTTCATCGTTGCACAATGTCTAAAGATTTGTTTATCACCATGAAACTGAATTAATATTGTTTTGTCATGTATCTTTTAATAAATTTCTGTAATAAGAACTGTCAAATGAATTGCAAATTATCACCTATATATTTTCGTCTTCTTGGTGCTATCACCCAACTTACTACTTCTGTATATAATTATTTAGGGTCGGCACTCTTCCGCCATATTAGACCTATGACCGACCAAAAAGAAAACATTCACAAAAGTATTTAAAATTTTTATTGTCTGTACATTCGTCTCGAACTATTGACTCCAAATTAATTCCCGATATATAAAAAATATTTAATGAAGCACATTTTCACCAAAAAATGAATTCCGATTACAATAAAAATTAACATAAATTTGAAAAATGTATAAAACATTAAAAAAGCACTAACCACGAGTTTCATAATAAGTTAAATGAATATAATAATAACAAAAAAAAAACTTTTAAACAGTAATCACACATATTAAGGGACATTATTATAGGATCGATAAGATATTTAAAGATTAATAAATTTCTAAGAAATAATAAGATTAATAACTTTTACTTGTTACTTGTTAGAGTTGTTAAGGCACGATCCATCTCACGTGCCGGCTTCAACGCAACTCGTCATCAAACTTAATAAGTATGTTTATTAGTCCTACTCGAATAAAAAGAGTAAATCTGTGGCGTTTATTTGTCTCAATTTATTACTCTATTTGAATTTGTTTGTAATAGAATTTACTCTTAGAGCATGTTCTAAACTACTCTTGCTCCTAGTGTTACTAATCTGTTGAATTTGTTATTTCAAAAATGACTTCTTCAACAAATTTTGGTTTTGGATTTTTATCCTTCAACGATTATTATTAAAATATGACAATCTGGTGTTTTTGTTATTGGTTTTGACAACCATTATTATCCACGATGTCTGAATGGCATTATCTCAATTAGTTATTATATATTTACTGTATATATTTATGTTTATTCACTAAAAAATTTGCTTAACTTCAAATTTACTTTGACATTTCAGTCTTCCCCAAATATTGTCAACGGATCATAATACATATCCTGACTATTTATAGGACAACCCTAAGGAATATAATGCCCAGGACAAAGGGCCCTTTCAGATACACATATCGTACTCGGATAGGAGGGTTTACAGAAAAAATTTTAGTTAATGAAAAGGTCACGGGATTACAAACGGTATCTAATAAATCCAAATCTATAGCTGTAGCTACCTTCTTTAATTATTTATGCGCGAATGAATTTCTTGTAGCTAGTATACCGACTAGATATAACGTCGAAACTAAAATTCCTCCTCACTTAACCTCTTGTAGAATTCTCGTTAGAGCGGGCCTCTCCCCAGAGGAGAAACATGGAAACAGAATTTTTGAACTATAATATAGATATCCCAGTTTTACATATCAAGAGGACCCTGCATAGCCGGGTTACTAGTGGAAAGGCTGAACTCTTTCCATCCCGAAATATCATTATCACTCTCATGGATACTTTTGTGCCGAGGGATATTGTTATATACAAAAGGATATTTAATACATATGTTCATATTCCGGCTGTAGCTCAATGTTTGAAGTGGCTTAGATATGGGCATTTCAAAACTAATTGCAATAATGCCCCTAGGTGTAACAAGTGTGGTTTTTCTGACGAATTAGCTATGGTAGAATTACATAGCAGATTTTGTAATCAGAAGAAATGTGTTTTTTTGTGACGGAGACCACCCCTCCACTGAGGACGGGGTATCACTATCGGATAATGTGTCCAAAATGCATTAGACAGCGCAACATTAAAGAGCATATGTCTAGAGACAATGTTAGCTTTTGGGACGCCATGAAGATTTTTCCCCGGGATAGAAACAAGGATACTCACGCCTTTTTTTCAAAAATAATTCCTTCCTCTTTAGCTCCAAAATCATTCCCTCATTTAAGCGACCAAAATATGCTTTCACAAATACCAATATTCAAAAGAACAAACAAACTTATTCTTCTATTACTTCTGAAACTCCTCTGGCTAATCGTACAATACCTGGGGTATATCTCGAAATAGAGGATTCCATTCCGGATACTCCTCGCTCTAAAAATTCGGCTAAAAGAATTACTTCTACCCCTTATCAACTATATCCTATAGCAGAGAATTCCTTCAACAATCGCGACGTCTCCCTCCCGGATGCAGGTCGATTGAGAGGGGAGAGCGCCCTTCTCAACAAGAGGAGGTAATTATCGAGGACTCTATGATTCCTAAGTTGAGTCTTTTCTTCCTTTACTCCTGAGGAGAAAAATCTTTTCGAAACTGATTTCTGCTCTAGCCCATACCAACATAAGGAGAAATATTCAAATACGGAATGTAAAAACATGGAATTGATCTTGCATGGGTGGCATTTGCTGCTTCATATGCTTAAAGAAGTTATTTAATCAATGTACTCTCCGTTCTAAACGGTGCAGAAACATTCATTTTTACAATTTGTTGGTACTTGCTTTAAAGCGATACAAACATGATATGTATAACTTCAACGGTGCCCCTAGATACCACCTTTAATTCCAGAGATCTTTTAAATTCTAATTGATCAAATATAATTAGATACAATCAAATATGCGAAAAGTTACTGGAACATGATTGATATTTTACGCGATCTATAAGATGCAACAATTCTACATAGCTTAATACATACTACCTCCCATCCGCCAGACTATTGCTTCAATGTAATATCTAATCTACAAATATACACACTTGAGTGCAATTGGCGAAATCCGATCTTATATTATTCTGAGGTAAAACACTGGTCGCGGAATACGGTTCTCTGTATGTTATGCTTTTTTACACTGTGTCGTTTCACATTACACGGTGACGGTATTTTGCCGCTATCACGCTGTGTAGCAGCTGTACAATGCCACAGTGACCAATAAGTCGGAGGTGGAAATGAACAAATGCACACTTTCACATTAGACGGTTTTAAATCAACTACTAAAGTTACGCGGAGAATTTTAAAAGCAATAGTTATCTGACTATCGCCGCAATCTGGGTATATAAGATTATCACAATGCTTCTCGCTAGTTAAATATTCTTTTAATTTATAACATTAACATACCATTTCAAAATAATACCAGAACTGTTTCTTAAGACTTTATTATGAATTAGTAGACATATTTCTTCATTTTTGTAGGTGCTTAATTCATATTGTTAATTTAATACTAAAATAAATTGAGAATACAAACAAAAATCTATTCTAAGTTGACATATATGTGGTCGTATTTGCAAAAATTTATATCATTGGAAATACAAGACACGACCATGTCTAATTAATAACCATTACGGGACGATCCTGAATTGGCGTGGACGCTGCAATTAAAGGAAAAATACAAATTAGTACGTTTATGTAATTAAAAGAAAAACGTAAAAATAAAACCCTAAAATTCGAGAAATCATAAGAAATATGTGTTATGAAATTGATTCGAGCAGATTTAATAACAAAAATTTTGGCGCCCAACATACACATTTACATTTTGTTTAAAACTAAATACATTCTCGAAACAGAGTTTATTTAAAAATGTGGAATAGCAGCAGATGAAAGACAGGAAGGAGCAAGACTAAAATCAGAGCAGAAAGAAAAGTTTAAAATCCTTCTAACTACCCTCATTCTGGAAATTAGGAACATATTTGTTACCAACTCTAAAAAGTATAAACCAGGGTTGAATTTAATTGTGGGTGACCAGTTGGTTCACAATAATACGTCGAAATAAACCGGAATGTTCCACAGAGATTGTTGAAATCAAAACCAGAACTATTGGTATAAGTCTGACCTATTATAAAGAAGCGAAGAGTTGTTTTCAATCAGGCAAAAAGAATCAAGTAGTTGTCAATCCGTACTTTGCCATGAAAAGTCAAGCATTAACGAACTCATTAAGAAATGTACCATAATTGTGTTAAAAAGAACCTCAGATTCACTGTATCAAATGTACAAAAGATGTCAGTCATACAGTAAGATTACATGATTCACAATCTAATTAACATTAACTTGCTTAACCGTTATATACTATATCTGCCAAATGAAGTAAAACTTAATGAGAGCAAAGAATAGACAAATTAGCTAACGAAAACCACAGCGATTGACTAAAACATTGGACTTCATTGAAGGAGTCGACACAAAAACTTGGCTAGATCTCTAGGTCTCCAACACTAAGCCCTAGATCAACAAGGCGGAAAAATAAGAGCGTTCGCGCACTAAGTACATAATAACCTTTTAACCTTTTGCAACCTGTGCTCCAGAGTAACATGTGGTAAAACTAATAAATTCTGTTTCAAATGAACGACAGATAAATAACGTTGTATTATCAAAAAACACGTTTCCTTAAACAACTGTTCAAGCCTTAATTTCTTCATTTATATTCTTCAAAGTTCAAACTATCCATTAGCAAACATGTTAGATTCATTTCACTTCAGTCTAAGGTTAAAAATAGGACATGCAAAAGAAATACTAATAGCGTCAGTCTTTTTATGCTACACTTTTTTATATTAATATGGAATATTAAATTTCAGCTCATTATAATGGTAAAAATTATTACAATACCATATTTAAAATAAGTTAAAACAATTATTTGCAATAAGTACCTTATAAAAGTTAATAGTAGTTTTATAATTGTGCACAAGTATAAAATAGTTACAAAGACAAAGTCCAGTGAAAGCATACCCACTTCAGTAACATATGTCTTCTTAATAAACAGGCAAATTAATTTATGGTGAAAAATATTATTTGCAATAATAATAAATAGAAATGTCAGTTTTTATTACAAATAGCATGAGAAATAAATAAATATTAATATAATTTCAAGATTTAGCTTATAATATATTTCCAAAGTTTATTAATTATTCGTTAAGTAATTAAGTATTCATTACATGCTGATTTATTTCAAAACTGTAAAGTTGGTAATAAATTTATATTGCAATTGTAGTCAAGAGCATACAGTTTTGCAACAGTGTTTTTAATATATTGAAGTGAAATTGTAATACGCTAAATTAAAATATATTATAAGCTAGAAAATGTATCAAACATTTAAAATGCAATATTGCTTTCATAAATGTTATAAATTAGTTTTATTCTTAAAAATTACAGTAGACGAAATATGTCAATACTGGATAATTATCGTGGTCCATTTCGTCCGTTGTATTGAAGTCGTCCATATGAAGTGAAACCGATTGCTTCATAGGATGATTAGTGATTTTTTGTTAACAAATACACAACAACAAAATCACTAGTCTTCCACATGACTCAACCTAGCTGATAGTTGCATCATTCAGACGTTCGTTAATCCTTTGTTATTATTACTTGCAAGTTAACTAACATTATAATTTTTAACTACAAAGTTTTATATGATATTAATATTATATTACAAATACAAAAAATAATATGCTTGTTTTAGTCTACTAAGTTTTAAAAGCAATGTGGAAACTGTAATTTATCCTGACCGGTCGTTGCAATGTATAACTGCATTGCACTATCTTTTATACTAATATAGTAGTTCAGTTTTATAAGCTAAACATAAATCTGAAGTCTCATGCTCAATTTAAAAATGCTTCATACTTGAACTCAAGTATGAAGAGTTATGTAGCACAGCTCCATATATATTGTTGTGTAATTCGAAATTTTAGGCTATATACGACTATGACTGAGATAATTATTACAATAATTTTTTTTAAATGTCGAGAGGTAAAAAATTGCGAAGTACGAGAGTAAGTGAAAACACTATATGAACGTTTTGCCCTATTAGAAATTGCGCAAGATAAAACACATTCTGCATCAACTTATTTTATGTTTTCATCCGCTCTAATTTTGAGTACTACTCAGTAATATAGAATCCGTTTTATAAAATTCACAATTAACCGTTTACAATCTATTCAAAGGGAGCTTCAAAAGGATCTTTTTTTAAAGAGAATAAAATCTATCACACTATAACAACAGCCCAGCATTAGCACAAAGATTTAATTTTCAAAATTTTTAAAACTAGGCGACTACACTGCTATTTGTATGGGATATACATTAATTGACAATTTAATGGGCTGTCCAGGTATCCTGGAAATGTTACAATTTTACGCCCCGCATTGCAACACCAGATCCATAAGATCACTTAAAACGAATGTGGGCGGACAAACCTACTATTAGTCACCCATTTTTTTTTTATAAGTCAGCCATGTAACTATAATAATGATACTGATGTCTTTAACGTTAGTTATTCCACACTTAAGAATCATTTAAAGACATCTAATTAATCTTTCGCTACACGCCTTCATCTATAAGATTTGATACATATTTAATGTACGTTACATTAAATATGTTGCTTCTATAAGATAATTTAAAAATTGCTAATTATTGGGTAGCTTTATAAATTGCTACACGTTCTAAAGTACAAATATTATCAGCCAAAAGAAAATGAGCAGAAAATATAATTTTAATTTTGTCACATGTTTTCGAAACTGGCAATAAAGTAAACTTAGTAACTCGAAATTCAATATAAGTGATTATGAATATTGTATATTGTGATTATGAATTTGGCACACACCTGACACTTGACTAAATTTCAGCCTATGCTTATGCAAAATGAAAATAGTAAATCAAAATAATTTACAAGTTGTATTTGAGTTACTTGAGCATCATCTAAGCAAGTTTATTTGATAGCCTCTTTTAGAAGAAAGCGTAAACCATCGAAATCGAACGATTGATTCATTTCTTCAAGATACGACTGATTTGTGAAATTACAAAACCTAGCAGAAAAAATAATTAATTTTCCATCAATTAAAAAACAAAAATCGAACCATACTAACTTGGGCATAAATAATATTGATTTAAGCATTACTTTGCGAATAAAAATATTTTAAGTTTCGATGAGTGGTGCATAAAGCAGATGTTCTTGTCTGAACATATTCAAGACACCCGATGATACGAAGAAAATATAAATCAAAAGTGCCTAGCGCATGTGCGACTTCACTTAAAGGAGATTCCCACCTGTATTTTCGAAAATCTAAGACACCAAGCTATTAAAACTAACTAGATGATAACCCATCGTAAAACGACTATCCATTACCAGGTCATATTTAATTTAAATATAAGTACAAAATTTGACATTTAATTTCACATATTAAATGGCACAAGAAAAATCACAATGAACATAAATAAAAACAATTAATTCTCTTCAATCATGTCGTTGTTCAGGAAAATCAGAATACTACTGTTATGTATAAGTAAGTATAGGTCAAAATCATTCCAGACAGACGGACAAAGCTAGACGTTTGTATATAAGTATTTATATACTAAGAAATGAGTTTTCTACAACTTGTGTCAAGAAGTATTCAACAATGTACGTAAAGTCGAAGTACGCAACAACTTTACATCGAACAGGAAAAGTGTCAAAAAATCAACGTTCAAATCAGCCATCCAGAGAATGATTCTAGATGTTAAAATAAACATTTTTATTTATTTATTTATGCACTATAGTATAATATTTGTCCCGCCCCCCTTTGCAAAAATATCTGGCGGCGCATATGAATACTTATATAATACAAAATATCCAATATTCATGTATCCAATTTACAGACGGTACTTAATAAAATCGATAAGTATATAACGACCATTGACGTATTTTAAATTTAGTACATTTACTTTATTACCATATATTAGAAAAATTTATAACAGTGATTTTTATTTATCAAAATCACTTTTTGATTTATTAAAACCGATTGTCTAAGCGGTGTTCTATAAAGCAAAGATTTTTATTGTACTAACGACAGTAAAAATTAGTGTTTGTGTTATTTTCCAAAGAAAACAAAATGTGGCCTGGTTTATATCAAATAGTTTCACTTACGACCCACAGCCCATTGAAAAAGCGCTATGCTATAAATTCCTGCTTAATCACCACATAATATTATCATATTTAAGGGGAAGATGACATCACATTATTATATTACCTTGCTACAAAAATAAAAACAAATAACAATTCCAGATTTATACGAGAGTGGTTTGACTAGCCTAAGTAAGAAAAACGCACAATGTTTGTTTTTTTTTATCATTCATTTTTCGAGATAATCCCCTTTTAAGGCAATACACTTTTCAAGACGACTTTCCAACTTCTTCAGTCCTTCCGAAAACGAATTTTGCTTGAACTCTTCAAAATAGGGGGATGTTTTTTGTAGATTTGGAAACAGGAAGAAGTCGCAAGGGGCTAGATCTGGTAAATACGGTAGGTGGTCAATCAATTCGTAGCCAATTGGTTCAATTTTGTCTGCCCGACGGCCGCTTTGCTAGTGGATGCGTTGTCATAATGGAAGATTTTTTTGCGAACCAAACCAGGGCGTCCTTTCTTCAATTCGGCGTCGAAATGGTCCAATAATACTGTATAGTAAGCGCCAGTTATGGTTTTACCCTTTACCAAGTAATGAATAAGAATAATGCCTTTCGTATCCCAAAAAAAAAAAACAATTTCCATCACTTAGCCGGCCGATCGAGTTGTCTTTGCCGTCTTTGGTGCACCTTCACCGCTCTTTCTCACTGCTTTGACTATTCCTTCGTCTCCGGCGTGTAGTAATGGATCCACGTTTCATCAACAGTGACTTATCAACGAAAACAATCCTTCGGATCACGTTTTATCTTCGCCAAAAGCTTCTCCAAGTCCGTCACACGTGTGCGTTTTTAGTCAATAGTGAATAAGCGCGACTCCCATCAAGCGGATATCTTTTTCATATCCAAATGTTTGTGTATGATGGCGTGTACACGCTCAGTTGATATGTTTGCAGTCTCTGCTTACTCACGGATTGTGATAATTATATCATGAATTTCCAAAATTGAACTTTTGCTAGCGACGGTATAGATTCGCAATAAGCAACATGCAGTTCGGCTTTGATTTCTTCATTGTTTTCCCTTTCCTGTGAAGCAACTTAATCACTGAACGATATTAGACTTTTTCCATTTTTCACAAAACACAAACGTTACTTATTTGCGGCGGCTGTAAAAACCAAACTAATTGTTCTTTTTGCTTCATATTTTGACAGACGTCATGTGTTTGATGGCAACGGCAATGTCAAAACCAATATGGCGTTCGTTGCCACGTAACGCCATCTATCGAAGGCTAGATTTATGTCAAACCACCCTCGTAGAAAGAATAATATTTATCTAGAAGTCACATTAAACACTAAAACCCTGATATTATAAGCAGTTGAAGTTAAAATGAAACGTTAACTAATAGATAAACAGACTAAAGAAGTATAGAAAGCCAAATAACTCTCACAAAAACCTACATTCGTGAAAATAAAAAATCCTCCTTGAATAGCTAAAAAACCTAATAAGGTCGAGATTTCTGTACAGAAAAAAATTGAGAGAAAAATATTAACTCATTTACAAACTCTTCAATATTTCTGCCATGAAATCAGTAAGTTATTTCAGGAGAATTAAAAACTTTTATTCTAAAAAAAGCATTTTAAATATCCAGACCAGATAATATTATACATTTAAAAACACAATTTAAAAGATTACTACCTTAACCCTAAATGTGAGATCTGTACACGAAATAAATCAAGAGCTTAAATTAATACAAATAATATTAGGATATTATTACCTTTGTTGTAAAAGATATTGCGCCATTTGAATCTGATTCTGAGAACCAGAGATTGTGATAATACGATCGTTAGAGCCCGGTAAAGGTTCATCAATCGTTATTCCGGCGCCGGATTCTTGGCGGATACGGCGTATACGTACGCCTCCTTTTCCGATTATAGCTCCAGCCAGCTGTACATAGAAATGTAACGAAGTGAATTAAAACATTCAATCGAAAATGAAATTGAAGTGTTGTAAATGATAAGAAGAAAATGATAACTAAAGCAAATCAAATGTACTACGTTACTAAGGAAACTATAGACGTCCAAATAGGATTCATTTGTCGAAATCAAATATTAGTCCTCTAATTCGTAAATCTCTAACAAACAGCCGGGCTCTAACAAACATATCTTAATATTCATATCTGCATTTAGTTTATTTAAATTTAAATGGCAGACGTTACACATGAGAGCGTAAAATTAAATGCAACAGATGTCAAAGTATTCGTCAGGTGCCTGATACTATTTTCGGTCTATGAAAACCTGCTACTTATTTTCGTTGGAAAGGGTATATATATATATATATATATATATATATATATATATATATACTGATATTTCAGAAAATAATATTTTGATGCCAATTCATAACTCTGGACAAAGAATTTTAGAACTTATAACACTTTCTCAGCAATCAAACAGCTATTCTCCTTCTGATGCCCATCCTCTTTGAATGTTAATGATCACATTTGTCCAAATAACTTTGTTGACGGCTGAACGAACTAGTGCAATAAATGTTATTCCGGTCCATTGTCTGAGATTCTTCAGCCAAGAAATTCGTTTTCGACCTACTTTCAACCTTACCCAACAGAATCCATTCAGCAGCATTACGCGTCAGTGACCGAAACAGGCTACTGTTCTCACTTTTACTGTTGTTAATAACTCTTTCCATAACTGTATCATTGGTGACATGATAGACTCACGGTATGCAAAGCATGCGTCAGAACCACATATTTCAAACACCAATAGCCGTTTACAGGAAGCATCAGTCAGGAAACACATAGCATCATAGGAATCAAGTTAGAACCTTTATGCTAAGATTCAAGTTACAGAAGATCTTTTTCATCATATTGAAAGTACTTTTGGCTTCTTCTAGCCGGATTCTGATTTCTAGTGAATGATTTCAACCCACATTAACGTTACATCCAAAATAGTAAATTATCTTTATTTGCATCCAAAATAGTAATTATTTTTATTTTGGCTTATAAACAGGATTTTTTGTTTTCTTGCAGTTTTCATGTCAAAATTTTTACCGACAGTAACTCTATTAGCCTCCGAAGCCCTTCAGCATTATATTCGTCGTTTGACGGTATCGTTTGCATACGTCATATTGCAAATTATTTCATTAATAGAGACTCATCTATCACTGATAGAGGGTAGTCTTTTACATTATCGCCTCTACAAATCATTTCTCTGAGTATGTGTTAAAGAGTATTGGAGAAAGTGTTCAGCTTTGTAATACTCCTTTTGTATCCTAATATCGGTTGATATCTGTTCCATTCGAAAGTTGATCCGCATATAAGTTTATTATTAATCTTACGTCGTTTTATAATAACACATGCATCTTGAAACTTTCTGAAAGCGAACTCCATTAAACGCCTTTCCAAAATCTGTAAAACATCTATAAATACCCTTGCTCTTTGTAACAAGTTGAACACCATATAAAGCTTCCCTGGTACCTAATCCATTTCTGAATCCAAAGCGCATCTCTGTGATGTTCTTGGGTAGTTTTTGCATGAGTGAGTGAGATATTGAGAGACCATTCTTCGCATTTTTTGAAATTTTCTTCTTAGGTATTGGTACACAGCCATACATAACCCATTCTTTAGTCTCTTTCTGGTGTCCTAAATTCGTGTTTGGTGATTTCTGGTCCAGTTGGGACCGGATACTACCCATCATTTCCTCAACATGTTCTTCTATGAACTCTTTTCATATATTCATTCGTTGATATTTTCGCGAATGTAGTTAGTTAAGTAAAGTAAAGGTTTATTGGCAGGATCATCCCCTTAAAATACAATACATAATAATTATAATGTATGTGTGGGTACAACTTGTAAACATAAATCGTATTTTGTCGATATAGGTATATGTATGTGACTACAAACTATTACAATACTTGTAGCTCTGCATCATAAAAGCAAAAGAATATAAAGTAGAATTTTGAAGATAACTATTTCGGTAACAGGTTAAATTATATGTCCTAAATTGTTCTTAAATCGAGACAAGGTGGTCCTAAAGGAATCAACTCGATTAGAAACTAAATTCCCCATACGGGCGAACCGTACCATAGGGCTATGATATAAATAATTTCTTGAGCAAAACTTTACAGTAAATAAGAGTGTTACTCCTGGTGTAAAAGTGTAACTTAAGTCATTCCGAATCAATAAAAAATATCTTTTCTCACCTACCACTTCAGAATTTGTTCTTCCTTACAAGTCAGTAGACAGATAATATTTTACCGATTATATATTTGCATTTTCAAATATTTGTGGTTTACAGAATTGGTATTGAAAGTACGAGTCTTGCCAAGTTTTCCAAAATAATTTGGTGGTTGGTATTGGAAGTAATATATATGGTCCATTATTTCCAGCAACGAAGGAATTGGTACCTCTCACAGACTCTATAGTTTATCACTAAGAATACTTTGCGTCCACGTTCTCTAAACAAATAATTGCTGTACATTCTTGACAGTACATATTGGAAACAATTAGAGGCTGAATTCTTTAGAAATAAAATACAAATTAACTCTAATTATGTGTCTTCAATACTTCCAACATTTCAGCACATTCAATACTCTTGAACTTAACAAAATGCAGAATTTCGGCCTGGATACTACAAATTAATTTTCAGCCAAATCCATTCAAATCATTAAAACCCCATCAACTATATATGCTCATACGATAACGTGCGTATTGATTATTGGATAGTTTTTATCGAAGAACAATGTTCAGAGCAAAATTTTACTAACAAAGAAGATGCAAGTAATTAGAATTGTTTAAAAAAAAAAAGAAAAAATAGTTTTAGAACTTACATCTACGGGAATAGTGACTTGCGTCGACCCATCACCGCCCATTCCGTCACCTGAAAACCCTCCACCCAGACCGCCTCCACCACCCATTCCTAAGCCCATGTCACCTCCTCCACCCCATGGGTCGCGACCGCTATCGAATCCACGTGGGCCATTGTCATTACGACCTCCAATAAAACCACCACCTCCACGATTGCCGCCGCCACCTCCTCCGCCGCCCATTCTGTTGAAGCCACTAGAGAAGAAATTATATTATACATTCAACCATTACACTGTAGATTACACATACTATAAATTAAAATTAGGTGATATGTAACGGTCTATTAATTATATGCCTTTATTTAAAACACGACATACACATATACAATATACTTATGAATAGTTTAAGAATCTCCGGTAACAAGTAAAGAATAACCAACAAGTTTGCGATGACTATAGGTAAGTAATCGCCTTTGTTCTTTTTATAATAACTTGAACCAAAGTTTACAAACTGCTAACAATTTTTCACAAATTCTCTAAATAATTTAACCATCAATGGTTATTATGATCAACTACAACAGAAAACTAATCCAAACAATAATTTACTTATGTAGTATAAAATAGCTTTTTAACAAAGAAAATTGTTAAATTCTCTGTAAGAAAAACATCTTTTCTAAGTGCAGTTCACCTTTTACAACCGTAAACAGTGTTATGCACCCTACATGTTCGGTTTTAGTTAACACTATGCAATAGTGATGGGTAATAATACCTCGTTTCAAAATGAAAATGAGGGAGTAACTTTTTAATTGTGAGGAATCATAAGAGGTAACTAATATGAGGTGAGAATAGTGATGGTCCCTCATTTATGAGGTAACTCATCATCATTAAGGAAGTGAAAGAGTTACTCTTTTCAAATATGAAGCGAATTATTTACGAGAAGTTCCTCCTCTTTTTCAAACGAGGAGTTCATTTTGTTTCAAAAGAAGAGTTTCTCTTTTTGTTTCAAGAGTTCTTTTTTTTTCATAAGACGAGTCCTCTAAAAATTTTTTCATACCAAGAGCTTCTCGTTTTTCAAAAAAGGAATTCTTGAACTGATTTATTATGTTGGGTTCCTCATTCTTCATTCATATTGATTCGCTCTTTAATAATGTTGTTTTATGTTTTACGTACCAAACGAAAGAGTAAAAAAATTTTTCGAGTGTGATATGCTACCAAATATTATTAACCTATTTCAGAAAGTAGTATCTGACAAACATTCAAACAAATAAAAACGAGTTACTCCCTCATTTTCATTTTATAACGAGGTATTAACCATCACTTTGACAAACTATATGACTATAAAAGTATAACGAGACAAAAGGAATTACTATAAAATTTTCTGATTCATTCGTTCATCCTGAAACCATAATATGTAGTATGTTATTTCCGGTTGACACACATTGCACAATATATTCATAAATGATTAGAGGGTTGGCCCAAATGTTGATATCAAACTTTGTAATAAATCGGTCTTTGCTTTGAGATACTTGGTTACGAAATATTTAAATTTCCCGAATATATTTCAATTACTTACCATCAGCAGCATTCGTTGAAATTTGATGCGCGCCTTACATATTTTGGAACAAAATAAGGGAGTACAATAAGTGAATACTACAAAGTTATCGTATAACAAAGTCTTCCGGTTAATAGATTTTGCACAAAATGCATACGAACGATGAGGAAAGTCAGAAATTTTTTTTTTTTTAAATAAAATCTTATTTAGTAATCCTAAAAACACAAACAACTCAATTGGTTACTTTTGAAGACAAACAATAAGCAGTCACTTCCGGTGAGCGGAAGTCGCTAAAAACTACACTAAAAAATACTTAGTCCTAGTCATATGCAAAATTTTGGCACGATTGGTTAAACTTTTGAATCCGCCTAAGAGGAAACTTCCGGTCACCGGAAGTGGCTGAATTTCACAAGTGCGTCTTGCAAAATTCAGCTTTGCATAGAGATCATTCGTATCAAATTTGGTTTAAATTTGTTAAGTTGTAGTTTTACTTCCGGTGGTGACTTCAGTTCTGGTGAGTCGATTCTGAATTCTGAAATAGGGTTCGTCCGCACAGGCCTCAATACGTATGCCATATTTGATTGCAATCGGTCGAACCGTCTAGACACTATCATGTTCAAATAAATACTCCCACAGAAATCATTTAAAAAATTGTCAAAATTGCTTCAGGGTACCTCAAAACAAAGATCTGTTGAAATGGGATCTGTTGCACTATTGCAATAGTTCCATTCTCATAAAACACCGATGTAGACGGGAAGTGAAACAGTAACTCGCCACGTAATATAATGAAAGTCTTTATATTAAAAAAGAGTAACAACTTCTCTCAAATAATGAATCTCCTCGAAAAAGAATAACTCTTTCATTTCATCATGATGAGGCCTCAAATGAATTATCTCATAAATGAGAAAGCCATCACGGGCATGACTGCCAAAGGCGATACATCATACAAAGCATGTCCACTTCACCTTATGGACGGCGCTGCGACTGACACGTGTTATGTGCATCAAACAAGGTCGTTACGTTGCACATACATATTATCATCAAAAAGTTAACTTTCCTGTTTTGAAAAAAAGAGAAACTCTTCTTTTGAAAAAGAAGAGAAACTCTTCTTTTGTAAAGAGAAAGAGGAATTCCTCTTGAAAAAAGAGAAGCTCGTCTTTTGCAAAAAGAGGAAACTCAAAAAAAGAGGAAGAACTCATCATAAAATATGATTCTCTTCGTCTTTGAAAAGAGTTACTTCCTCATTTCATAACAGGGTGGCCTCAAATTAGGTACCTTATAAATGACGGATCAATCATGACAATGCAATAATAGACTTAGTCTGTCGAGATAATAGACTATCAACAATGTCTTGATAATCTCACCCTATAACATTGAACAAATAGTATAATAAATGTATGTAAAGGCTCCGATTACACTGAGCGAGTTTACTACCTACTGGTCGGCGAATTTACAAGCTGCTAGTGAACTCGCCCGGTGCAATCATGTTCACTAGCTAACTAGCAAATTGTGAACAATCTGCGAGTAAAGTTGAAAGCTGGGCTATTTTACTCGCTTCTAGCTGGCGTGTGGGCTACCTAGCTAGTAAACTGGCTGGGTGTCATCATAGTTCCAAGTGAACTAGCTGAGAGTACCCCGGTGGCTCCTGGTTTCAGTGTCTACAAAATGTCGCACAAACTAGTTCGCACAGGAATCGTTGTTTTAGCTCACCCTATCAAAACAATTAAAAAGAAATGAAAAGCACAAAATTGAGGCATTGAAAAGTGTGGGTGAAACCTTGGACAGAAAGACTTGAGAAATATAGTGCCTCTTTCAGTTTACAGAAGAGTTGAAGGACAAAGATTTGTTGGCTTATCCAAATATTGCCAGATTAGACTGTAGCCATTTTGATGATTTACCGCAGATGGAATGCTCATGAAAGACGATATGAAAATGAGAATGCAATCCCAGTAGTCACAAAACTGTAAGTTACATTACGATATCTAGCAACTTGTAAGTCTCTAGAATACATGTTTCGAATTCCGTAATGAACAATATCGAAGTTTTGCATGAAGAGGTCACCAGTTATAGTTGGCTACTGAGCGAGTGGAAAATTATTCCACAAAGTGTAATCACCATTACCGCACAAGCTGACTCGCCCGCTTCTTTTCTCGCCGGTTAGTATCTAGGAAACTCGTTCAATGTAATCAAGCCTTAACACTGACTAAAATATTACTTTCTCATGAGAAATTAGTGTCAATTCCCTTTCCATCTTAAGTGTAAATGTCTAATAATGTCATCGAAAGCGAATAAGTTTACCACTTTGTATAGTTACTTCCACTTGGTACAATTACAATTTAAAAAACAATATTTACCCGCCGCCTCCTCCTCCTCCGCCACCTCCTCCTCTAGGGCCACCACGTCGATCATCGCCGCCGCGTCCACCAAAATCTCGACCGCCACCGCCGCGACCGCCACGATCATTGAATCCACCTCCTCCTCCTCCGCCGCCTCCTCCTCCTCCTCCCGAGGAACCAAAACCGCCATATTCATCAGCATAAAATTCATCGTAGTTATGGGGATCGTAAGGATTAACTGGTCCTTTTATCGGACTCTGAAATTCATAGCAAAAAAATTAAGCACAAAATTACAGTAGCGGAAAAAAGTGGAGCAACTTTTTATATTCTTAAAATTCAATAAATTGTCAAGGAATATTTTGTATCCAATATATTGAATTTAGATCCGGAAACTGCGATGGTCATGAGAAATATTCACTTTTTTCTTTTTTTAAGCTTTGAGGTGACGTAGTTTTTTTTTTGAAAGTTAGAATCTTCTTTGCGGGGACGCCTGCCAAAAAGTCTTTCTTATAGTAGTCGCTCATAGCTTTTAAATAAATCAATCTTAGTAGCCTGTATAACACACTTTCCTTGATAAAAAGTTTAAGGGTCCTCCTCACTTAGGACTTTCTAATACACCACCAAATTGCTTAAATTGTAGTTATTCGCGAAACTATAAATTTGTAAATGCGAGACCGTTTCGCTTTTGATACTTGTTTGTCATCAATACGATGAAACTACTACCTGATTAAATTACTGCCAAAGAATTAGTGTAAACCAATCTGTAATAAATTTTGCGAAATTACAGAATAAAATTGCTCTACCTTATTTTATCGAAAAATAAAAATGGTGAAATTCTTTTATTATTTCCTCAAGTTACATAGAAGAAATAATTCAATCATTATAAAGAACATTAATACACTAAAATTCCAAATTAATTAATTAATTTACTAGTCAAATAGGAAATAAAAGAAGCACATACCGTCTTTGTCAATTTAATTATTTCCTCAATTGCTTTGACGCATTGAGCACCATCTCCACATATTTGAATAACACGTTCTGTACTTTGCGGCGCGCAATTAGGGAATATCTTGATCCTCGCACCTGTCAACTAAGATAATTAAATATATTGAGTAAATAGATAAAATTAAATTGTAAATAGCATTGATGTTTTCTATTAGGCCATTAAAGTCTTGGTGGAGTTATACAGTTGTCAAGTTTTACTCTTTCAAGTTGTACTACAAAAGAAATTTATGGCAGTAAGAGTGAATGTATTCAGGAGTTTGCATTCTAATTATGTGTAATTTAAATGCATTTCTAAACAAATGAATAATGTATGGTCTTATTATTGAGGAACATAATTGAAACAATCCAGACATAGCTGCTTTAGTTATAAATATTTAATTTAGTTAAATACTTTTAGCAAAAGAAATACCTACCGTTCGCAAATCTTTGATCTGGGAGCCTCCTTTTCCGATAACGCATCCGGCTTGACTTTGATGGACCATCATACGCAAATCCAGGTCATCATCTCTAGTACGAACTCCATTCTGTAAAATTAGAAAATATTTTCATTGTACATTACAACTTTCATGTAACATGACATTTCAGGAGCATTTTTAACCTAACACGCGGTATATAATAAGACTCCTCTGTGAACCCGGTCAAAGATAGGTCTACTTCGGAAACTCTGTAGGCGTAACTCTTGATTCTTGCGCCTGCTACACCAGTAAGTTCCCATCAAATATTCCCCTCAGACATCTTATTCATTCCCAGAAATTCCTTAACAACTCGCACTCGCCACCATGGAACATGAAATACCCCTATTTGAACAACACACATATATCCCCTAATTTCGAGCAGCTCCTTGATATCAACGGCGGTAGTGGTTGTGAAAAACTATAATTAATTGGTGCTAGCAATCTTTGGAATCAACTGGAAAACCTTTACAAAAAAAAAGCTGCACGTTGATTGGATGAGAAACTTAATATTTACTAAACTAGAAAAAAAAAACCCAATTGGCATGAACGTGTAGTTAATGGACCTTTTGAACACTAATGGCACAAAATTGAATTTTCTATCAGTGTTCATGGATACAGAAATCCATAATAGAGGTGGTAAGATCCTAAACTTTTTTTAGTAGTATTTGAAACCCCCCTGCAACGTAAGTGAACGTAGTAGGGTCCAAATTGTAAAGATAAAAACGAAATTGGTACACGGAAATGGAATTGCACAACGTGAGAGCGTTTAATAAATTTTCATGTAAAATAATCCTCATAATAATAATAATAATAAACAGATAAATATATCACAAACGTAGAAGAACCTAATTTAATTTAACAAAAGACGAAAAAGAGTTAAGTAAAAAGTATATATAAAAATTAAGATAATCAGGAGTAATAGATTTAACAATAATGAATCTAAGGCAAATAACGACTGACTAAATTTGTTTGATAGTAAAACTAATAACCTTCAATTAAATTTAAGTTCATATTATTAATTAGACTCAGAGCACCTTCTATAGGATTATGTAAGCAGTAATTTCTTTTATGAAAGTTTATATGGAAACGTATTCTACTTCTCAAACATCTGGATGGTACTATCCAATTTATCAAAGTTAGCAAAGCAGTACTCTGAAAGAAATTGTTTAATATTTTAGGAATAAATGTACCTTCACTAGTGATGGGTCCCTCATTTGAGGCCTCATTGTCATGAAATGAGAGAGTACCTCTTTTTTCAAATCGAGAGTTCCTCTACTTTTTCAAAAGAGCAAGTCCTCTTTTTTTTCAAAATAAGAATTCCTCTTTTTCTTTTCAAAAGAAGAGTTTCTGTTTTTTATTTTAACCAGAGTTTCTCTTTTTCTTTTCAAAGAGGAGTTTCTCTTTAAATTTTAACCAGAATATCTCTTTTTCTGTTCAAAAGAGGAATTCCTCTTTTTCTTTTGAAACAAGAGTTGCTTTCTTTCAAAAGAGGAGAATTAACTCGCTGATGATAATAGTTGTGTACAATGTCACGACCTGGTTTGATGCGCATAGCGCGCGTTAGTTGCAGCGCCATTCATAAGGATAAGAGGACTTGCTCTGTATGATGTATGGGCTTCAGCTGTCATGCCCGGCTTCCTCATATATGAGGCATTTCATTTGAGATCTCATTATGATGAAATTGAAGAGTAACTTTATTTTTAAATATGAAGACTTTCATTATATTATGTGAGGAGTTACTTTTTTGACAATTTTTAAATGATTTTGACAATTTTTTAAATGATATCTGTGGGTGTGTCTCTGTGAAAATGATAACGTCTAAACGTTTTGAACGATTGCAATGAAATTTGTCATACGTATTGAGGACTATCTGAGGACGAACCCTATACATTTCAGAATAAAATCAACTCACCAGAACTGACGTCACCATCGGAAGTAAAACAACAACTTCAACCGATTGCAACCAAATTTAATATGAATGATCTCTAAGCGAAGCTAAACCTACAAAGTCTCAGCCACTTGAGATGCCCGAAAGTTTCCTCTTAGGCGGATTCAAAAGTTTAATTAATCGTGCCAAAATACCGCATATGGTTTAGGGCTAGGTAATCTTTTTAGCGACTTCTGTTCACCGGAAGTGGCAGTTTATTGTCTTGAAAAGTCTTAACCAAGCTGTTATGTATGTTTTTAGAATCGGTAAATAAGATTTTATGCAAAGTACTTATTTTTTGGTGATTCCTCATTGGTATTTTGTGCAACATTTGGAAAAAGATAAACTCCTCTTTTGGAAAAGAGGAGGAACTACTCATAAATAATGATTCGCTTCGTATTTGAAAAAAGAGTTAAGTCTTTCATTTCAACATAATGAGGCCTCGAATGAAGAACCCATCACTACTTTAAACAAAATCAATTAGCTCAAGAGTTCCTCTTCTGAAATAACGAGGAACTCCTCTTCTGAAAAAAAAAAGAGGAACTGCTCTTTTGGAAAGAATTCATTTGAATAAAGAGGAACTCCTCATAATTGTAAAGAGTAACTCTCAAATGAGGTACTTCATAAATTACTATTACTATTCTAATATAATTACAAATTACTAATACTCATTACTATTCTCCTCACCTCATGACTTACCTCTTTTGAGGCCGCAGAAAGAGTTACTCCCTCATTTTCATTTTAAAACTAGAAGTGTAACCACTGAAACTGTTTTAATGTTTTTAGAATCGGTAAATAAGATTTAATGCAAAGCATTTTTTGTTTCGTGATTCCTCATCAGTATTTTGTGCAACAGTTCAAAAAAGGCACTCCTCATTTGAAAAAGAGGAGGAACTCCTCATAAATAATGATTCGCTTCGTATTTGAAAAAAAGTCGTTCATTTCATTATAATGACGCCTCGAATGAAGAACCCATCACTACTTTTAATATAATCAATCGGTTCAAGAGTTCCTCTTTTGAAAAAAAGTAAGAGGAGAAAAGTAAGTAGTGGAGGGGTGCTACCCATCACTGTACTTCACTATCTTACGTCTGTTTTCTAGTGTGGGTAAGTCTATAATGAATCTAATACCTGTGATGGGGAACATTTTTGAGAAGTGGGTCAAATTTTATTCATTATTTGTTTAGTATTAGCTCGTGGGTCACAAAGTCAGTTATAAAGGAGGAGGGGAGTATGGTTTTTTTTACTTTTCTACTTTTTTTTTGTTCTCACTTTTAAGATCCTCTAAAAGTTTACGTTTTTTGTATGTTCTCTCTTTTATGATATAAAAAATAAGTTTATAAAATTCAACGCGTGAGCCGTTTAAGAAGCTTGCAAGCGTCAGTGTCTGGCCCGTGGCTCATAGATTCGGCATCACTAGTCTTAATATAATCATAGATGTGATTTTCAACGGAAGTACCCAATCTATAAACACATGATCTTAAAACTATTCTGAAACCTTTCTACTTGCATTTTATATTTGTTATAAAAAGTGACCATATCATCGATGTCAGACTAAGCTAATAAATATTAACAATAGTTGGCTAGTGTCTTAATATAAATCCCAGAACGTTTCTTGTGGCCAGAACAATGTTAGTAATGTGCTCTTAAAAAGTTAACTTCGGGCCAAAAAGCACTCTTGAGATCTTTTATGATAGTAACCTACTTAGTAGGATAATGTTGCTTCTACATGAGACATTGAGGGTTCTGTTTCTGCTAAGTTTAAGAATAGTTAAGAATAATGTAAAAATAGTTTGTTTAAGAATAGTGTCTTTGGCGAAGCTATCCAGATCTAATTGACTTTAGATTTGGTATTTAGAAGAAACTACTATACTGATCATTTTTACACCATCGACAAACAACAGAAACTGAATAAAACAAACTACTTAATATTCTTTATGAAGAAATTAAATAATAGAAGAGAGCAATGTTTACCTTGTAGAAGGCCAGCCTCTACTCGCTCAGTTTAAACAGAAGAAAATCTTCATTGACATTGTCCAATGCTTTCGAATAATCAGTATAAGTTATGTAATTTTTAAATACATTCATTATATAATTTTGATAAATTAATAAGTTAGTGATATGGATTTACATTGGTTAAAACCATGTTGTTCTTCGATAAATAGGGGTTTGCATTTCTTAGAATATAATCATATATTAAAGAGTCTAGCAATTTAGGCAAAGCTTTTGAATGGATACCCCTCCATAATTTTTTATAGCAGTTCTAGTACCAGACTTGTGTATGGGTATGATATAGATCTGTTCTCATTTACTTGGAAAATTACCTGATTACCTGCCACTAGAGATCTATTAAGGAATAGAACTGGGCTATCACCTCGTCCAGTCGAGGCAATATTTGAAGTTATAATATGTTGTCTATAACCTCAGTAACTCTAAATGACGGGTAGTTTATACACAAATGGTTTACATTTAAGGCTTTATAACATGTATAATATATAATAAAGTATATAAGCATCACCTGTTCAAGTTTTGGAATCACATCTTCGATAATTTTGCAGATAGATTCCATATCGGAGCTCAAATTCAGCAACCTGTAAATAGTCACAAATTATTAGCATAATATTAAATATGACAAAAAATAAATTAGTTAATCTAAAACAAAACTATACCTTTTATTTATTTCTTTTGTATATTTCAAAAACTAGATCGATGTGTAAAATGTATATGATTTTATATGCTGATCAATTTCTAAAAGAGCTTATCAACCCATAAGATTTTCAAGTAAACATAAATATAGGCATAAGATATTACTCTATCTAAAGATTATAAATTTTTTTGTACTCATCAGCAATTAAAACTTTGCTTTATATATTATCAACGTATTACTAAAAATGCCTCAATCTCAATACATGTATGTTTATGGTTGACCTATGACTGCAATTCAAAAAATACAGATGACTGAACAATATTGAAACCAAAATTTATGCTCAGTTTGGTTAATATTCAAAAATCAACAATTCTTTAAAATTTATATCAAAACTTTCGTTTCACATTTCGCAGGTAAAATATTTTATCTTTTGCCCAATCCAACAAGCCTAATTAATTAAAACTTCTGTAGAAGTAACATTCCAAAACTTTTAGAGAATTTTTCTTTAGTAATACCATTTAGAAATTAGATCCTTTAAATAGAGATTTGACGAAAGATAAAAATTAAGCAATTTTGAGGCATACAAACTATAGGTTCCATTACGAAAATTGTCAAAAACCACCAAAACATTTATCGTAAAGTAAAATGTAAAAGAAATGAGTGTTATGCAAATTAAAAATTATTATATCGGAAACTAACATTGTGACATACTATTAAATGTACGTGCTTCTAACTTTATTAGCTTTCCAATTAACAAAATAATTTATTGCTTTGTAACTTCGCTTTTATTACAACTTTTGTAATAATGTGTTAAATGAAAACTAATTTAAAATCATATCTCATGAATTTTAAACATTTTATATAATGGGCTTAAGGTCAGAGGACTTACTTTACACCTGATTCTTAACTGCAACATACAACGCTTGTTCGACCTTTATAATCGGATTAAAACCGAGCATTCCTTTTTTCGGGTACTTTGACATTACCTTAAGCCCGCGTATGTAATAAATTTAAAAATTGTCAATTTTTGTATTTACAACAAAACATAGAAATATATATTTTCTTATTTTCAGTCAAGTGTATTTTCATTGTGCAGAATATTTGCAAACTTGAAATAAAATTTAAGTTGACCATGATTTAAAAGCAATGAACAAACAACGTTAACCATGGAAAATTATGCTAAAGAACCGTATCCTTAAATGTTAAATATGATCATAGCCTTAAAAACAAACGCATACAGACGATAGAATAGAATTCAGCTTAGCACTCATAAATTGGTGAAAATGTAAATGTTTTATTAGTAATAGAACTAGTTGAATTTTTCTTGTAAACCAAAAGGAATTTGATATAAAAACATGCATTTATAAAATCGATGATGATAATGAGCAATTTGATCAGCATGTGAATTAATGTCAGTTAAAGCATTGAAGTAGAGAGAATTTGATGCAAATAGGGTTAAATAGATGAACGAGTAAACACTGAATGTGGTTTCAAAACTGCAGTACAAGGAAATCTTGTAAGACACAAACGAACACAACGAAAAGCTAGCGGTAGCAAGCTTTTCGAGTGTGCGCACTGTGGTTTGAGAACTGCACAAAAAGGAAACATTGTAAAACACATAGAAATCCATACAGGAAAAGAAGCCTCAAGTGTACGGAATGTGATTTTAAAACTCGATATAAAAGAAGTCTTCTAAATCACAAACTAACTCATAAGAAAAGCATTTGGAGTGTACGGAATGTGACTTCAAATCTGCATTCAAAGCAAATAGTTCTACAACATAAACGAACTCATTTAGAACAGAAGCCTTTTAAGTGTACGGAATGTGTCTTCAAAACTCTTTTCTTTGTGTACCTGAAGGTAGCTGAAATTAAAAAGTTATTGGAAAGAGCAACACTCCAAGTAATAAAGTATGAAGGGATTGGTATAGTACCGAAAGAAAGATTTCATCATCCCAATCAAATTTCTACAAATATGATCGCTTGTTACAGAGTTAAGAAAAGAAAAAATAAATTAAAGACACATATTCTAATCTCGTTTAAATATCTGCCAGAATAATTACTTGAGAAACAGTCTATATTTCATTTTAAAATAAATTATTGTAATTACGAGATATCAAAAAGGACATGAAATATATACGTGAATGAATAACATATAACATTATATATGGTTGAAAATAAACACTAATTACATATTTATGAAAGCATTTTTAGTATACGATAATAATTAATTGCCTAATAAAGTTTATTAAACAGTATGTAGCTTTATATACTTGTTTAATACTTTTATATATAAAAAAAAATATTTTTATAACTTTTTTGAGGTTTGATTTAACAGTTACAGTAGACAAGAGAGTGTTCAGAAAGTTTACCGTTCTGGGCCCTGGCAATCTGGGACAGTAATCGAGGCTTTGTACTGTCAGTTTCATTTTCGCACGGATTGGAATCATGGCACGCGCGTTCATTTGGTTCATTGGTGTTCATGCGTGGCACGCATTATTTGGTGATGGTGGTGATGCAATAAGTTTGGTAGCACAACCACGGTGGACAATGTGGCATGGCATGGCAGTATCATGGCAATGGCATGGCGGGCAACAGTTGAATGTTGAGTTGATGAATGGTTGCATTTATTGTTGTTCAAGACATCAAGGCACCGGGGACAGAAGAAAAACAACAGTAACACGTTAAATACCGTAGTGGTCTTTAATTGTTAATAGGTGGATTATTACTAATTAAACACATTTATAACCAATTAAACATATTGCTTAAATGTAAAGCCTAATTAAGTATACAAAATATTTGTAAGAAACCATATCAATAAAGTTACCTAATAGATTAATTTTTTGCAAATAGCCTTAAAATTTCAAAAATTTTGAATTTTAAATTTCATATAAATAACGATCGCTGCACGAATTAAATAGTAATTATATTATCATTGATATTATAGTATATAGTATTTTTCAGTTACTAAGTCGCAGCAAAATTGATACGAAGGCAAGGCTAGAAAATTACTTAACTTGGTGCAACCAACACAAAACATAAAAGTTTGCACAATTTATACTTAGAGTAAACTAAAAGAATTTATACCAAAGTCACTAAGTTTATTAACAAGCTCCAGAAACAATAATTAACACAACATCAGTTTCAACATAAAAATAATTATCGTTCGTTTTGAAGAAGAGTCAATATAAGAACATTCTGTTCATAAGAACAAATACATATAAGAACTGGGAATTGAAATGATTTTAGTTCTCATATTAATTCTAGTCATTGCTGAGTTTACAGACAAAGTTAACAACATTAAAAATAGCTTATGATGAGCCGGATGCAACACATAAAGAATCTGTCAACTTAATTATTGAGCCGATGAAAAGTCAAATTAGTTTTTAAATAAGAACCTCAAAAATCTGATTTTTTTTTGTCAATTCAATGAATTCATAGGATTTTATATTAAAAAGAAGAAACATTAAAAACACAATCATCTCCAGGGTAGCACTTTAAATCGTCCCGATTTTGACGTAGCTCACAAAACTTTCATTGTTCTCAGAAGAATCTAGGAACAACAGAATTTGTTTTGCTAAGTTTCATAATAAAATAGATATTCAAAGAACAACTAAACACTAAATCTTTCAAAAAAACTGTATTTCATCGAACTTTATCGAAACTACTTGCCTTCGTATATCACAATAATTAAAGGTCTACATTTCAAGCTTCTTACAAATATGTAAACGAGCAAAACTCTACCTACAAAAAATACAATCTTCTTCATATAAAAAAATACAGACAACAGAAAATTACACTGGCCAACAAAGAAAATGCTTCCTTCGTGAAACTATCCAAGTCTAAACAAATGATGATAACGTTTTGAACATAAATATCATAGAAAATCTTAATTGGCACACATTGCAGAGATTTTGACATTGTGTTCGTTGTCTCATACATACGCAATTTAGGACAATAAATTATTTTGACAAATTTTAGTCGGTTTTCTCCATAATCGCCATATTCTCCATAATCGTCTACATTCGTATAGAGCGGTAGTAAGTACGATCACTTTTCGCCCTTTAATGAAACCCTTTAATGTGGGCCATATAAAATTACATCCGCTTAACTAACATATATTGTTCGCGATTTAAATCTATCAATCTGTCCAACTTTATTTTTGTTCTGATCTGTCAGATCATAGCAAAGACTTATCAGTGAAATTTTCTCTAAAAAATTATACGAGTAATTTTACTTCGCACCCAACATGAGCTCTTCGAATTTTTCTTAAACAGTGTACAAAACTCATTGATCTGCTGCAATAATGGTGACCTATTACATCTCTATATTGCAAAATAACTCTACATTGCATATGACATTGCAAATAACTCTACATTGCCAGCTGTTTATAGACTTCAAAAGTGAATCTGTGGACATATTTTGCGTAATAACCAACTTGCATATATAAATATACGGCATACAATATTTCTTGAGGACTTCGCAGCAAAAATGACAAAAAATCTGTTTTCTTTGTCTAAGGAACAGCAGGGAAAGAAAGAGTGCCCTCCGAAAGCGTGTAGTAAGCTAGAATGTACATCCTCTATTAGTAAAAATCGCACAAATCAATCATTCCTCCCTGAACAGTAGAGTAATAGATTGGTAATGGATTAATAAGAAAGAGTGCCCACCGGGAGCACCTTTTAAGCTTGAAGAAATAAATGTACAACACCCACCATTGGCAGAACCACACAAACTAATCATTTCTTCTATCACGCAGTAAAAGAAAAGTTATAAAACAGGCGTTTTCGGGGAGATAAAACAGCTCTTCAAAGACCCCAAGTTTGAGAGCATTTGATAAGTCTCAATGATTAAGATTGGTTCCATTAAGACATTAGCAGTCGAAAAGACATTTCATAAAGATAATACCAAGATGGAGCAATAGTATTAAAGCAAATTGTGTACGCCAATACCGCTTAATTATGATTATTGTTGCACGTGGAGCTATTCAGATTCTTCATGTGATCTGAACATATAACATACCATATTAGCCCGAATATAAGGCGATATTTTTGCGTGTGATGAACCTGCCGAGGCACTAAACTTCAAGAAAAAGACAGATAATATCATTCCTTACAATTTAGTACTAGCCTAATGATAGAGTATATCTAAGTTTATGGGGAATTTCCAATGTGTAGATGTTTATAGACTCGGAATAACGTGACGGTCATACCTGATTCACAGATAAGTGCGGTACACGTCTCTCGCAACTGCTATAATTTGCAGTTTGTTTTAGCGACGGTTACTTATTTTATTCTTTATTGCACATAAAAGAATGAGCGCGAGTAATAATAGTAGTGCTGGGTAAAAAGACTCATCAAAGAGACAAATAAGTAAAGGTATCAGGGAGGAGAATCTACAATATGAATTTGAAAGTTATGATTGCAAATGAGACAGAGAGAACGAATAACTTAGAGCTTCAAGGAAATAAGGAGTTCCAGAAGTAAACATCAGTCACTGGAGAAAAAACGAAATATGAAGATGCAAATGACTCAAGAAAACCTTTGAGTCGACCCTAAAAAGAAAGATTTGTCCAGAGTGTCCAATTTCCTTGAAATTATAAACTATAAAGCGTTAAAAGTGGTTATAAATTGAAACACTTCTCAAAAAGAATTTAAATCAAGTATGGGTTGGTATAAAAGAATGATGAAGCGAAACGGTTTATCACTATGATGGTAGACAACCCGCGCGCATAAACTTTCTGCCGACTTTAATGAAAAGTTGTTGGCTTATAAGCGGCATGTTATATCATTACCTAACAAGCACAACTACAATGTTAGAAATATGGGAAATTCATACTAAACACCAGTCTATTTTGACATTCTATTAGTCTATTAATCTTCCAACCGTACGGTAAATACGAAAGCTAGGTAAATAAGAAAGGTCTTATTGTCAACTGGTTACGAATACTACAGAATTAGTATAGTTGCTATTACTGCCCATGGACAAAAACTTCAAGGCAACCTTACGTTACATTGAAACGTGAATCAAGACTCTTTTGTAATAAGACCGGATGGTATGGCAGCCCATCTGGAAGTTTTGGATATGGTGGTTAATAAACTATTTGAAGATAACTTACGAAAAGAATACAGTAATTGACTATTAGCGAGCAATCGCCCATTAACTTAAGATAAATTAAAAAAAAACCTCAGTCTCACTTTTAGGAAAATGAGCGACCACCTGGCAGAAGATCGAACCTGAATCGATAGTTAAAGGTTTCAAAAAGTGCTGCATTTCCAATAATTTAGATGGACTGAAGATTAAGTTTTGTGGGAGACTGAAAGCGAGCATACTGACGATACCGATGCGCCATCCAAGCGTTCTAATTCTGAAAACAGTTCAGATTTTCGATAAACATTTTCTTCTTTATTGTCTTTCACTTAGGACCTAATATTAATTTATGTTTTACATTACTTACCTAATTTTACATGAATGTAAGCTGTGTTATTACCTATTTTTAATTTCTTTTAATATTCTCAATATCTTTATGAAAAATATTCGCATCACATTCGGGTTAATACGGTAGTATTTACATACACTTTTTCTCTCACAAATGTATATTCATTACAAAAAAAGTAAACTATAGCCAATTAAGATTTTCTTTCGCCATATTCGTTCAACTCATTATATTCATTAAGAAAAACGATTTTTTCATCTCGAAAGCATGACATTTTTTGAAAATTTGTTGCCTAGTGTTGTTATCTAATCAAATTTCTATACATAGGATGATTTTATTAACAATATTGCAAAAACAAATCATGTTTATATAAGATCCACCATAAGTAACATAAAAAAGGCACAAATATGATAACATGAAAATTAGTTTGAATATTAGTATCTCCAAGCATCCCTTATTGGAAATTATCGTTTACATAGGGAGCGTTGAAACGTTATACAATGGCTAACATGGTGAGCGTGTGTTCTTTGTGCTAAGGCATCTAGAATAACTAAAAAGATCTGTTAAATACATATATTATAAAGGCAAATAGAACAAAAAAAGTTGTATATTATAGATAAATTATGTCACGAAAAAAGTAAAAAAAATTCAATATATATATATAATGGTATTCATTATAACACACTTCAGTAATTATAAAATACTTATTTGTTCCCCTAATTATAATAAAATTTATGGCTGGACTATTAGATTAAAGCTACCGAGAAACATTTGGAAAGCATACATTATTTCCAATAAGTGAAGAATATAGAGTCCTATAGCTTTAAATACAGAACATTTTACAACCGCTGTTTATCCATAACATAAATATTATTAGTCAATAATACTTTGAAAAATAATCATTAATTTTTATAACATCTTCATATTTGCGTTTAGTTTAGAAAGTAACTATAACAACTTGTCATATTGTTTAAAATTTTAAAACTTGCAAATTTTGTAACAGCTCATTGCTGCTAATTTCCAAAATGAAGCTTAGTATACATAATGAAAACCAAGTGTCCCAAAACTCAATTCATTAACAAATTGCATTTTAGATGTCTACGAGACCCAGCAAATATACGTTTGACACGTTTCGTTGAAATAATTGCCCCTTCTTCAGAAACTAATTAAACAGCTTTATATAAATATGATTAAAGCTGTTTTATTATTTTCTGAAGAAGGAGTAATTGTCTTCATTAAACATGTTAAACGTATATTTGCTGGGCCTTGTGAAATGCAAGCTGTTAATAAATGGAGTTTTGAACACTTTATTTACATTAGATTAAAATGTGGACTCCCACACTTTGACGTACTTCAATATTTAATTTTAAAGAATTATAATTTTATATGATCTATTTCTAGTTGGCTTCAAATGCGCTAAGGATGTACAAACACTCAGAATACTATTTTTTTTCAGGAATTATATTTTTCTTTTTTTATCTGATCAAATGGGTTAAAAAACCAACTTAAACTGAAAAATATGCTACTAATGTGACAAGGCAATGTAGATAAACATAAGTCCTCTTTATCCCGTAAATCTGTATGTTTTCCAGAAGAATTTTCCATGTGACTCTTAAGCTATAGTTTTATTTCGTATTTAACGCAATTACAATACCTCAAATGAAACATAGAAAAATGACAAAAATTTACAATTTTCCGGAATATAAGATTTGAAGGTTTAAAATGTTCAACATTTTATTTATATTATCCAAGAATAGTGCGAAATAATTTTGCAATATCTTTCCCTAGAACTTTTAAAAGAGGGTGCATTGAATGGCTCATTCTAATATCAACCGCCCAATAAATGTTAACTGATATTAAATTTTATCCTAAAATATAAATATACTTCTGTTGTGTGTATCCAGGGTTCTCAGTCGATGGTATTCCATAAAGGTAGTAGTAACTATAATTAGAGGAATTGTGTATGGAAAAAATAGAAAGTATGCAGCAACTTATTTGACATATGGATGCTTCACTCCACTCGACTCGAGAATAATTTGAAGTTAAAAATTATTTAGATATAATATAATTTAGTTTGCCGCTAAAAGTATATGAAAAAATATGGATTAAATCATAACAAAAAGAGGTACGTAAAAAAAATATTAATTGTAAAAATGTAGGTAGTAATTAGCATTATAGACAATATACTAACCTGGCTTCTAAGCTTCGTAATATTTTGACCACCTTTTCCAATGACTGAACCTGCCGCCTAAAGAAAAAAAAAATACAATCAATTAATAAGAGAATTAATAAAGTGGAAAATATATATAAAATATAGAGTGCGTGAAATGGATCGCAAGAAATACACGTGAGTGATGGCTAGAAAAGCAAAGGTAGCAACGGAAAGAATAAATATGCTATGAGAAAAGAAGTTTGGTGAATAACATTAACTAATATTGGGTATAATATTGTATAGTAGGGTATAGGGAGTGAAAGAAAGAGAACACATATAGAAATGATACAAATAGATTATATGAAGAGGATAGTAGATATGAAAAAATCAACAGCTAGAGTAATCGTACTACAAGAATTGACTAGATACATATGTTGGACTAAAGATGTTAAGATTGGTGAAGATGGTAATATTTGCAGAAGAGAAAGAATAAAAGAAGGATGTGGAAGTAACAGAATGAAATGTGAATAAAAGGCACACGATGAGCAGAGTACTATGACCGATTACAGGATAATTTAATGGGATAATAGATGACTGGTTAAATGAGGATACAGAATGAAAGATGTCGAAATTCAAGAAAGAGAAGTAAAACTAAATGAGTCTAGAAATAATACCCGATATGCACACATAAAAGAAAAGAATGGTTCCAGATTTTGATGTGGTAGCGAAGAAAGGGGATAACCGGGGCAATAAGAAAGGACTGGTTAAGCGGGAAGCGGATTGTATGCAGAATGAAAGATCCAGAGATTCAAGAAAGGAGGAAAAATTAAATCAGTAGACATAATAGCCGATATGAACACATAAAACAAAAGGATACCTGATAATTTGAATGCAAGATTAAGTATGACTTCCAGCTTTTTATGGGATATCGAACAAAGAGGAAGGTGATTATGGATGGACGAGAAGGAGAGAATGTCCAGAGTCTGTGGAAAAGTGGAATAGCAGAGTACAGATGTAGAATAGCAGTGTAAAATAATGTGTGGGTGTTGTATGAGCAGGAGATCAAAGGCAAATTGTTGAAAATGACAACTATGATTAGGTAAATGCAAAATAGAAAGATTTGCCGAAATGAAAGATATGCTGGCGGTGATAATGAGAAGGAGGCAAGGGGATCGAGAAGAATAAAAAAAGTTGTTAGCAAAATAGAGGTTTTTACTTATTACGCGAGAATTCTGAGAATTGCGTGTAGAGGAGTTGTTTCCTTTGGCCCTATAACACTAATGAAAAGAGTAAGATACAGGATGGAGCGTATGGAATAGGGTAAAGTTTTTTTATGAATATTAATTTTACAACCGTAGCTTAACAAAAATCTATTTATAAATCACAGACAGATGATAATGTCGAAATGCACTCATTTTAATTTTCGGAGGACCTGAAACTACCATAAACATGTAGCAATAGAAATTGCCCCTATGTCACACTTCTTTGAATAATTGATAATACCGCGAAATTGTCACATCTTATGATTTTACGAAATAGAATCATTATGCGATTGTGCGTAAATGCCATAATTTTATATTAATTTTTGATGAACAGAATCATTAGTTACTCGAGTGTACCTGTCATCAGTTATTAATTATTGTCGTGAATTAACACCTGTACTTTGGAGATGAGGGGTGATGTAGTAGCCAAGCGGAGATCAGGATGAATGTAGTTCCGTTGAAAACGATTCGGGCCAAACAATCTTAACCGGAGCAGTACGACGAAAAATATGAGGTGCTCCCTCACAGCAAGAATAAAGTGGGAAATTGTAGCCCAGGGACAGCGATAGTTTTGTAATAGCTAGAAGGCACGACAATTGTTGGAACAAAATCTAGTCCGCCACAGTGAAGGATAGAAATACTGGTCAATAAAACCTGTGGATATTTCCAAAGTAAGATAAAAGTATTTTTCAAAAAATTATTAAAATAAACTTGCGTGTAGTACTTTAATTTCTGAAATGTCTACAGCGCAAATGTGAGTAATTATTTTCTGACTAGTTTGAAAATCTGAAACATTTTTGGTTGAATTTATTAGTGTCAACTAATTCTTATTACAAAGTCTTATCTTTAAAACTAATTTTACTCAACATGAACTAATTTTTATTCTTATATAAAGCTAGTACATGAACGTAGTAATTAAATGCTGCCTTGTAGTTATTACATTTACTTGCGACTTATTAAATTTATTGGTCAAATTTTATTGCATGTGTAAAACTTTTCATGAATAGAATAAATAGAAATAAAATAATTGAGTTCTATTATTCTATGAACTATATTGATCCCATATATGTCATCGACTAATTTATAACAACCTAAGTTAGTGAAGTTACTTGATTTAACTGTTTATTTTCTGCGATCCCATTTGAAGTCGGATGGGTTTTATTAGTTGAGCTATCGTGCATTTAACGTGATAATATCAAACGCCTTGGATTTAGTTTGTACAAAAATACACTAATTTCACATTGTTCTGGCCAGATTTAGCTTCAATGCACTTGGCGCGTGCAACGGTAAACTTGCATAACGGAAATAACATAGATTTTGTGCCTAAAGATATGAATCCTCCCGGTGTTCTCTAGTGCTATCCAGTAGAAAGACGTTGAGCTAAGCTCAAAAGAAACTAAGGCTACCATATTCAAGACATGAACAAATAAAAATTGAAATGAGGATATTTTTTCACATCAGTTACAGAATAAAAAATATGTATGTCAGTTTTATTCGATTCAACTTACATGCAAAAAAATTTGCATGACAATCATAAACATGTCTACCAAGCAATTTATTTGCAAAACAATACTAGTTAGTTATAGTCGTATATAAATCAATTAGTCCAGATGGTCCGTGAAGCTTATTGCTTCATTTACATTGACCCAAAATAACATTCCCAAATACTATATACAATACAAGCAAGGCTTCAAAAAAAAAGCAACTAGTGCAGTTATCAATTTCTGGGACCTTTACAACCTTCAAAGCTTATTACACATTCATGAAGATGACGGGAGTTTTAGACACTTCACACAAAACAGTTAAAACCAATTGGCGGTTTTTACATATTTTGAAAGGCATTAAAGACATCAAGTCCACTTAGGATGAAGTTTCAGTAAAATATTTGGCGTATACTTTTGCCAGCATTCATGCACGATTTTGAAGAAGTAGCACATCAGGAGAATTCAATTGAAAACATTACTAGACTTGCGCGTGCTGCGTGATTGGAAAATGTTACAGCTGAAGACCTTACAAAACTTTTAGAAGCACTGAGCAGCCAGTCTCGAATGAAGATTTAGATCCAAGAAGGAATAAAACTAAGAAGAAACTCCAAGAGTTATGAAAAAGGTCGATCTAAAGCATATCCTTCCAATTATGGAAAGTGTGACAGATGAACTTTGTAGATTAGAGAACGATTGGGAGCAAAGTGCACATATTAAACGAAGCATCTCGCCTACATTCGACCGTATTCTGAAATTCTTAATGAAATTCTCCGAAGACATCCGAAAGTTTGAAATTTCATTTTTTTTCTTAACATTTCAATTTATTTTATCATAAACTTCATTGAAAAAATTAAATTTATAACATATTTTATATTATATTGTATTAATAAAGAAAATTATTTGCTTATTTTTCACTTATGTAGAAAACCCTATACCTCACTGAAAATATGGGTGCATTTTACGCTGACTCGATTTGCGCCGGCTTTTGTAGAACACTGTGACGTAAAGCAAAGGTTACATGTACATAATAACAACACAAACTTATATATCTCAATGAATCCGTTTAAATTCTGATATTTAATTTGATTTAGTTCTGCTACATTCTCATGAAACCATGAATACAATTAAGTGAAACTGTTTTACCTACTTTATTATTTTCTTTTGTATCAAACTTAAATTCTTATACGTGCAAATTTTAATCAAATATTTCCTTATTACCTTGCTTGGAATTAAGAGACGAACTTCCTCATCGCCACGACGTGTACGTTTTAATGGAGATCCCATGTTATCAGAATCAACTCCTCGCTTCATGGCTTATTCACTGAAACAATATAGACATTTTTTAATTTATATTGTATATTGATATAGTAAAATTGAAATTCTGATTTATGCAATTATTATTTTTGCAATAGATGCTAAAATATTTATAATTGATCACTTTTAAATTTTCATATATGAAAATATAACCTGTTATAATAAATTGCTTGCTACATCAGTTTCAACAAAATATTTCATTATGAAATTTAATAAACTAAGAATCTAAAACAAAATAAAATATTTCATATGCTGCTAGATATTTTATATGCTGCTAGATATGAGATTCATATTTATTCAATAAATTATAAATTGAGATATGTGATAATTAAATGTAAAATTTATTGTAAAAAATGTTTAGGGTCCTATATTACATAGTTATGATAAATAAAAATTCTTCGAATTTGGACAACAATGGAATTTTATTTTAACTCAATTTTGACATTATCTTGTCGACGTTTCGGTTTCTAGGTTTCGAAACCATCATCAGGACTAAAAAAACAGTGATCACAATGATGGAATGAACATCAAAATTAAAAGAACAACAAAATTCATGTGATAACTACTAGATAAACTTATTGAATATATCAGATCAATGACTTTTTAAAATACCATCCAAGGTACTTTCTCATGTTTGGTCATCTCATGTTTCATTAGATTAATTATGTGGTGTATCCTGCTTCTCTTTTCCAAATTAATTGTTGAAACAATTTTTAATAAAAAAAATGTTTTCCTGGTCAACAACGAAATTTTGGTTCTATGGACACATGCATTATAGGTGTAATGCTCTGATGTTTGGTTTTTGTTGGGTTCTGTTTGGACATTGGTATTTTTTCGAAGATGTTTACCTATTCCTTACAGTTAAATCATGCAAGGTTATAAATACACATTCGATGTATTTTTAATCATTAACTCATCTGCATATTGAATGTAATTTTGATAATTTATTGTTCATAAACACTACTAATTTGGTCCCAAGAAAACAATGTACTTTAACATTTTACATTATACTTGATATACATTTTTTTTTAATAATTTTTTGTATGTGTATTCATAACAGTTAAGGTTTTTATGACCAGTTATATTAGCATTTTCCAATTATAACGATCATTTAAAGTTTATAGATTCAGCCTTTGGGCTTTACAAAGGTTGTTGTCTAACATCTTAAGGTTTATACGTCATTCATATTCTTTATATGTGTATATTTATAACAGTTAAGGTTGTTGTTGATGACTGTTATTTATATTTTAAAAAGTCATTGATCAAATATATTCAATAAGTTTATCTACTAGTTATCATATGTATTTTCTTGCTCTTATAATTCTGATGTTCATGCAATGATTGTGATCAGTGTTTTTCGTCCTGATGATGGTTTCAAAACATAGAAACCGAAACGCCGACAAGATAATGTTATTTATCATTATTTTTATTTATCATTATAACAACGTGAACACTACATCAGTAATAGTTATGTATATTGATATCGCCTCGTATACATTTGTTCACATTGAAAAACATTTTTCAATTTAAGTGAACTTTAGATCTTATTTGTAGTTTAACTAAACTAACGTACGAAGCGCGATCATTTTGTAGTTTCTCTCCTCGTCAGGCATTTGTGTTTAATCTTTAAGCATCGACCTGACATTATACTACAGGCGAAATGGTGAATTTTTACCATTGAACCGCTAGTAGAATGGAAAGAGCATTATGATAGAAGTGACTTAAACATTTTCGCAAATAATTTATTATCCATGAAGCTGTTATTGTAACAGATTAAATGTGTACGAGGCGACATCAATATAACTATTATATTAATAAGTACACAACATTGATGGATAACAAATTATTTTTAAAAATTAGTGAGCCGGCCAACTTTCGGTATAATGGTAAAAATACACCGTTTCTGAGTGTAAATCCCAGGGACCCGATCCGAAAAAACCGTAATTTTTGCTGGAACGAAAACCGAAAGCAAACCGATACCGTTTTCGGTTTTTTTGCGGCTCACGAGAAACATTTTCCCAGAAAAAAAGCTACTTTACATCGAGGATTGTCTTATCGAATGCCAAGTTTTTGCAGATTTCTGTTCCTCTAGTATCATTAAAAATAAACGATTAGAGGCTCAGCACTTACTATCTATAACACTGGTTGGCATGATTATTTTTTCACAAGATATCTAAATAAGTGGTTCTAGTGCAATTTTCTACCCTGAATTCAAATATGAAATCACTATTTTTCTATCGGACAGTTTCTGTGTGACAGCCGTTTTCAAAAACTGCTGTTAACGTTATATTTGCCCTTTCATAGAAACATTTAGCTTATATTTACCGGCTTTATTCAATCATATTTAAAGAAATGGTATGCTGTTTTACTCAGAAGTACAAGACGTTATTCTGCATGCTTCGAGAGGGATATGACGTAACCTAGTTCCGACATACGCAGACCTAGTTTATCTGCTGTTGTGTTGCGTCAAAAGCGTCGGCAGTATTGCAATGGACGAGAGCCTTTTGGTACGAACAATATATTACTTGTGGATATCCTTAGGTCTTAAATTTGTTCCCCAAGTTTTATTTTTTCAACTTTCATAGGAACCGAGATATTTAATGAAGTGCAATAGCCGGTCTCAAGCAAACCCATCGCAAAGTTTTCAAACAAAAAAACAACCTGTATATATGCTAGTTTGTAATTTTGGAAAAAAATGTTTCAAATAAAATTGCACGAGCTTTTGGTGACCTATAGAATAAAGTTCATTCAAGTGTCCTATCTTTTATAGTTCCTGAAATATATCAAAAAGTTTGTAAAATTTTAAATGTGGCAACATCGCGCTCTATACCATTTGCGGGGAAGGCATTACTTTCATTCGGCGCATAATACAATATACTATATGCGAGCGATTTCAGTCTTTTCTGAAAGACTTCAGTCTTTCAGAAAATTTCAGTCTTCTAATTTTAAAACTGAATTTCTCAATAAAATAATCATTTCGAGCTCTTCCAAAAATTATAATGCGTACCCCCCACTGATAACATTTAATCAATGCGAAAGCAGTTTATATGTCTCATACAACGTAAAATAATTTTTCCGGTAATTTTTCCTATATAAGCTATTACGTATGCTTACATGTATATAATATGATTGTTGAATGTTGGTTGCCATGGAGATACCATCATATTTGGTATCATTGTAAAGCAAATCACAAGGACTACCAAAATATAAGAAAATATGCAGGGTTACTAAAGTTATTGAAAAAAAATTATTGCTCAAAATCGGTCAAGTAGATTCAGTTGATCACACTGGCAAAATTGAGGTTCCCTAGTCTTGCATCAGTTCCCCGAGTTTCATTTTACAGTTTTCAGAGGAACCGAGATATTTAGGGTAGTATACCTTTATTTCAAGGTCAAATTACTCCGGCGCTATGACATACGATTTTTTTTAAATACGCTAAGTATTAAAGGAAATTTCGACACAAGAAATCTAAAAAAAATTCTTGCGAAACGTTTCGAGAAAATTAACCCTAAAGTTATGTTTCAAACAAAATCGGCTTTTATGTAGCCTATACAATAAAGTTTATTCGAATGTCCTATCTTTATCGTTCCTGAGATATTTCAAAAAGTACGTTAAGCTTCAACGTGGCAACACCGCTTCTTATACAATTTGGCAACATGGGACCTTTTTTTTCGACGCATAATACAAGTTACTATATGTTTGCAAAATTTCAATCTTCTAGTTTGAATTCAAAATTTCTGAACAAAAAAAAATGGCGGCTGGCCATATAGGAGTTTTAAAAAAATGATAAAACCATTCTGCGGACTCATAGTCTGCACCTGTCAACCAAATTGCATCCAAACGGTCCCATAGGGAAGGAGAAATTCTTGAACATACGTACAAACAGATACCGACCTTTCTCACAAAATCGCCTTTCTTTTATTTTTTGAGCAAGAAATATTTTTTAAGAAAAAACTTTTTATATGAAAAATAGTTCCTTATGACCCTTTGCGTGTTAACGGATTGCAGTAATTTCAATACAAGAGACGTACTAAGGTGAAATAGAAAAAATTGCCAAAACATGAATTCTATATCTTTCATACACATACCTATATGGTATATGAAAGATAAAATCATTTTTTTTATTTTTCCACCTTTTGTATGTAAAATTTGTCACAAAAAATTAGATTGCGTTTAATAAAACCTGGATCTAAGTATTGGTTTTTTTCTTAATATCTATTTGCCACTAAAAATATTTCATATAACATACTTACTTAACGTAACATAATTAGCACGAACATACTTTTATAATAAAATAACTATAAATTAGTACATAATAATCTTTTTATTATAAATCTAAATTTAATGTCTATATCAATTGAGTGATTTCTATATTTTAAATCACGTTAAAAATGAGTACAAAATTTAAAGAATGTGAGATAAGGTTATAAACAATCATTCTCTATTTTCGAATGTTCCTAAGAATTTCAAATAAAATAGAAAAGCTGTCAACATCGATGAAAAAAATCAAGGAACTTAATAGGAATATGAACATCTGGACTATAAAAATTCATCTATAATTACTATTGTAGCTCAAATTAGGCAAATATTAAATTTAAAATTTTTACTGATGATAATCTATCACAAAAATGATACAACATACCTGCTTGTTCATGAGGCTAAGGGAATCCTCTTCATAGGGAGGATATGCAGGTAAAGATATGCGTTACGGGAAGCACAGAAAAAATAAAATAAAAAAACTAACAGAACAATAAATACTATTACACCGCAATCCGGCAAATTACTAATCACATACTGACCAAAGAGATCGAAAGCAAATATGAGTATTGCATAAGAAAATACCTCCCTTCTTACAATAGCAATAAAAATAGAGTGGGGTTTGGTGTACGTGGACACAAACAATTGATTTGGACCGATAGGTTGTCGAGGTGACAAAATGCTTTTGATACAAACAGATTCGGACAATGGTCATTTCAATGTTGTGCATTCAACATCCATGGCAAGCTAATCGAAATGCACAGTAGCCGAATCATATTAAAACAATGGATAGATACCGTAAAAATTTCGTGAACGATCCAGCACTTCATCATGCATATATTGGAAGTCAGAAGTTTTGCTATATACTACATACAGGAAAAGTTGATATATTTAGTGCTGATTGTCGTACCTTATGTTTAATATATTAAAACAACGTGAAATTAATTAGATCAAGACTCTAGTATAATAATTGATTAGAGAGAGCAACACTCAATTTGCATATTCAGTACGGCTGCGCGACAAAGGCGTTTTGCACGCCTTTGTTTCGATATAATATATGTAAATTCAGTTCCAACAAGTAATACACACTATTTATCGTTAAACGAGAAAGAACTGAGAAGTATTTAATTTTTCAAATCATTTAATAATTTTTCGGCCTTAATGAGTTTATTGTTCGGTGCCGTAAATACCACATTATTAAAATTGTAAATATCACGTATATGTAATACCAAATTGTCAACTCTAAAAGCAAGCCAATGAGAGATTTAGGGAAACCTTATGTACCAAGCTCAAACCCCACCCTATACTACCAAAAATGTATATCATAGTTAAAGATTAAATAGAAACATCCAGATTAAATATATTCGTAATCAGCTTGAGCCCATCCCGACATTAAGATACCACCTCACAAAATTTGAAACCAGACTCACTATGAATTGCTAGAAACTACTCCTATAACGTGCCCGTACTTAGTAGTGACTAAAGAATCATTTGAAGAATCAATTCTAAATTTAAAACGTTCTGGGATATAGACAAAAGTAGGCTTTAAACGTGGTAACGTCATATTCTATTGAATATCGTTAAATGTGGGTTTTAACCGGTTATATGTTTGCGCAATTTTAGCCTCTTACAATGGCGTACGCAAAAAAAGCCATGACAGGTAGGAAAATCTTTTGTTTTAATTCGTGAAAATAAAGCCGCCCAATTTGAATCGAGCATGGTAATAATGCAATAATGTTAATTCCTTATGAATTTGGAAGATGGGGATTTATTCCTTCTTCCCCTAGAGTCAAATAAAAAAAATATATCAAGAATGAACAAACGTCACAGAGTTTATTTACACCAGGATAATGCGCCAAGTTTCAACAAACACTTTAATTATTTAAAATGAAAGTATTTAAAATGAATTTTAAGTTAATTAAAAATTTCTATTCGGTATAAAATATCCGGTTAATTTAAAGCATCAAAGTATATATTGATTTGTCCAATAGTTTGATTAAGTTAATAAACGTTTTCAGTCGGTTTCAATATTCATATAATTGTTTATACTTGTGCAAGTTGTTACTTAACTTTCATTCATGTGAGTGGTCATAGGTCAGTCTGATTTGTCCAACCGATTCTCCTTTTGGTCTGGTTTGAATTTGTATTCACTCTATTCAGCCGGTTGCTGTTCCTTTGCTCTGTGTTGTTTTGATCTGGTTAGTATAAAGTCTTTCCCTAATTCACACCGAGAGTTGTTATTTACTGTACATCTAATATGAAAACTTAGAAACACCTCTACTCACTATAGATTTTTCTGTATGAAAAAATTGTCTGAATGTCGGGGTTGAAACTATAGTTACAATCAAACCATTGTTCTGTTAATAATGTACTAAATATCCGTCCAATCAATGAAAAAAAACAATTCTGTTCTCTAGATCTAAAATGACAGCACTATTTTTAACTGGCCCAAAACACAGTTTTTACAATAAACTTCCCGATCACTTTCCGGTTGAAGCAGAATGGAGCATAAAATGAGATTCGCGTAAGGAAAAAGAAAATAGGGGAAAGATATGTGAAAAATGAGTTCAGATGGGACAATAAGGAAAAAAGGGATTTAAGGAAAGGTTAGAAAATGAGAAATGGGAGGAAATAAAAAGTTTTGGCAAGAGAGGCAAGGGAGCACGAGGAATTTGAAATGGAGAATAAAAGTGATTGAAAGAAAAATTGGGAGAACTGAAATAATTTTGATGAAAAATAGAGTAAGGAGAAAAAAGGCAAGGGAGGTGTTGGGGAGAGTGAGAGAAGGGGAACTGTAAAAGTATAACGAAGCAAAGAGATGGGCGCTTGGTAAAGAGGAGTGACCATTGAGGTATGTCGATGATTACGAGCGTATGGCCAAAACGAGAGAAAGGATGAAAAAATGAATGAAAGGATGAATAAGTATATGGTGAAAAGAGGTTGACAGGTGAATGTGGAAAAACGAAAGTAAGGGTGTGTAAAAACGACTATAAGGAGAGGGGTGGGAGGAACAGCAAGAGAGACAAATTTGAGAAATGGAGGAAATGTGAAAATGTATAAGTAAATGTAAATGGAAAAAAGAGGAAATTATTAGGATTAGAGAGGTGGAGAGAAAAAAAGATGAAGAAATAGAAAATATAAGAAGAGAGAAGGATTTATGGGGTTATATGAGGAGAAAGGGAATGATGGGAAAGAGAAGTGTAAGATTGGTATTAAGGAATGGGAAGATCTGCAAGGGAGCTTGATACAGAAGAAGATATATCAAAAGAGAAAGAAGTTTCTGACATAAACGTCGAAGAGGTTTTGAATGAGATAAGGAAAATAAAAAAAGGTGGGTCGGCTGGGCCTAACAGAGTGGCTGTCGATATGTGGGAGTGTTTGAATGAGGAAGGTTTAAATGCTTTCGTAAGGAGGATGAATAAAATTATGAAAGAAGTATGTGTGCCGGAAGAATGGAAAAGAGGGTAAATTGTACCTGTATATAAGATGGGAAATAGTATGGATGTTGATAGTTATAGGGGGATTACAATAATGGAAGGGCTTTATAGGTTGTTAGCGAGGATAAGATTGTGAGGGAGAAATTGCGTTTGATATGATTGTGAGGGAGAATGAAAAAAGTAGGGATACCAAGTATGTTGATAAGGATAATTAAGGGATTGTATGAGGGCACGGAAGTTCTAGCTAGAGTGAACGATAGAGTGTGTGGATGGTTTGAGACCAGAAGAGGTGTTAGACAGGGATGCCCGCTTAGTGCATGTCTGTTTAATTTATATTTGTCGGACTTTGAAAAGGTTTCGAGGAACGGACAAGGAGGAGGGATTACAATTGGAAGGCAGAAAGTTTGGTCTCTTACCTATGCAGACGACATTGTATGTATGGCGAGTGATAGAGAGGGAATGAAAGAAATGATTGGAAACGTGAAAGGATACACGGATAGAAGAGGATTGATAGTGAAAGTGGAAAAGTCCAAAATCATGGTATATAATAAGAAAGGAGGGAGGGATTGTCGTGAGGATGTGTTTATGTTAGGGGGAAAGGTGATAGAGAGTGTGAGAAAGTATAATATTTAGGGTTTATATTGAATCAGAATGGATCGAGTAAAGACCATGTCGAAATGGTGACCAAGAAGGTAAGGGGAATTATAGAGAGAATGAGGGTAGTTTGGGAGAGGAAATTTGGGGTGTCAGTAGCAATGAGATTAAAAATAATAAATGGAATGGAAAGAGTGCAACTTGGATGCCTGAAAAGGATGATGGGACTAGATACAAATACAAAGAGTGAGATAGTTTTACAGGAGATAGGAATATACAAGTGTTGGATAAGTGGAGTAAAAAAGAATTGTGAAGTTTGAAGAAAAAATGTGGAAAGATGAAAGTAGAAGGTTGGTGATTAACAGTAGAATAAAAGTTAATAGGAGGATTTGATGGTCTACAAGTAAATGGATTGAAAAGATAAGTGGTGGTCATGATATTGTATGGGAGGTCACAGAATTGATGTCACAGAATTGATATTTAGAAGCAAGACAGGTGGAGTAAAATTAATGAAAGTAGATATAACCGGAATTATAGGTGGATTATGGATGACGAAGGTATGGTTGGGTGCAGAGGGGCTGGGTTAAGTATGGGGGAAATAAGAACCCTTGCTAGGTTCAGATGTGGGTGTGTGGAAAGAAGCAATAAATACTGGATGAATGACAAAGGTATGGTTGGATGCAGAGGGGCTGGGTTAAGTATGGGGGAAATAAGAACACTTGCTAGGTTCAGATGTGGGTGTGTGGAAAGAGGCAATAAATACTGGATGAATGTTGAAGAAAGAATATGTAGAATGTGTAAAAGAAAGGAGCAGAATTGGAACCATTGGATGAAAGAATGCATTGGGATTGAATGGAGTGAGGAAGAAAAGAAGTTGGGGGGAAACTGGAAGCATGGGAAAGGATGGTAAGGACATTAATATTAAGAAGAGAATACTTGAGGAGATAAAGAAAAGAGAGTTGTCGGTGAAATTTAAGGAGAAAAAGAAGTTCTTTGGGAGGTATGGTAGATATGGGGTTTTTTGGTTTTGTTTATACTAAATGGAATAGTGAATTCTTCGATGGATGTGATTCGAAAGTATGAGGCCGGTAGGAGTAAAAGGAGAGCTGATTGGAATCTGAAGAAAGGATAGGGAGTATTATATGGTATAAGTTTGATTCAAGGGGCTGCCTTCCCTTAATCCTAGAGGTTGTAGTTATACTTTGTTAATTTTAATTGTGATTGCATATATTAGGGGATTTATAGGATTAAGGAAATAAAAAAAATAAAAAAAAGGAACAAAAAATTTTTTTTTAGATTAAGGATTTATATATGAAATAGATACTTTTTTTCTGCCGAACGCTGCATTTTGGCCTGCACGGGATGATCGAAACGACCGAAACAATGAAAAATCCTGCCCGAAACAGAACTCTCCAGCTGCGCGGAGGCGACTACCTATGTGTACGCTCATTATGACATTCCCCACCACTCATCCCAACCCTCCAAAGCGCGCTGCGACGTATAGTCGCTTCCCGAAAAAAATCATTGATATTACTATCCGGACAAACCCTGTAAATGTTGGAATAAAAGAATAATGAAGTTAGTAGAGTGACAGAAAGATGATAGTAGATGAGATTATGAGATTGGTGAAAATTGTTTATTTGAAAAGTTTTGAGAATGAAGGAAGGGGTATCTGGTTGAATGAATGGTCAAAAGAAAGGAAGAAAATGTATAAAAGAATAGGATGATGAAAGAATAGGATAGAGCAAAGCCGTAAATAAAAGATGGAAAATAAATTAGGAAGTATTTTAGTATAATGAATGGAGAGTGAATGCCAGCGTATAAGAGAGAACATGTAAGTATGAACAAAAAAGAATGTTTGCGTGATTTAGATCTGGCAGTGAGGAAAGCGAAACAGGTATTGGATGGATGAGAGCGAGATTTGTAGGATATGTGGACGGGGTGAAGATCTGTGGGAGTATTGGTGAATGCATATACGGGAATGATTTGGCGCGAAAAAGAAAGGTGTTTGGTTTGGCGAGTAATGTAAAAGTGTCTCTGGGAGAACGAATAAACGGGATAGGGATAATGAAAAGAATTATAGAGGAAAGAAACAAGAGGACAATTTGAAAGTCAAAATATTTTATTATTCAACATACTCTCGTCTTAATTGGATACATTTATTACATCGAACCTGTAACACCTCCAGACCTTTAAAAAATGTATCTTGCTCTGCTAACCAGGCCCCACACAGCTTCTACCATCTCTTCGATGGAAGAAAATTTACGACCTTTTTTCAGTTGAGCAAAGACATGATAGTCAGATGGAGCCAGATCTACTGAATAAGGGCGATGTTCGCGTAATTCGAAACCTAAATCACGAATTGTTTGCATGGCAACATGAGATTTGTGTGCAGTCCTGCAAAAACAAAATATCTTTGGACAAATCAATCATGATTACTACTTGGCAATCCCAAAAAACTGAAGATAGAATTTTCCAACAGCTTTTTTAACACATTTCTTAGGCCTTGGAGAACCAGTGTCTCCATTCCATCGATTGCTGCTTTGTTTATGAGTCGTAGAAATGTATCCAAGTAGTAACAACACGGCTTAAGAAGTCTGAATCTTTTTCAAACCGAGCACAGATCGAACGTGATGCTTGTACCCTTACGCTTTTGGTCAACATTCAGACATTTGGGGATCCATTTTGCAGAATTTTTTTCATGTCCAAATCGACGTGAACTATATGATGGACGCGTTCATATGAAATATTCAGTGCCTCAGATATTTATTTTAGCCCAATTCGATGGTCTGATAAATCATGTCATGAACTGCATCGATATTTACGGGGACGGACTCAGTAACTGGCCTTCCCGATCGGTCGCCATCTACAATGGAAAATTGACCTCTTTTGAAGCTTGCAACACAATTTTACACGGTCGCATACGAAGGACATTGATCACCAAGGGTATTACATATCTTCGTAAATCTGCTTACCTTTTAACCCTTTCAAATACAGGCACTTGATGATGACACGATACTCAAATTTTTCGATTTTCACAATTTCGGTCGACATCCTTTTTTTTCAAATTTTATTGCGCAACTCTCGTTTAACTTTTTGACGTGAAACTTTACACTGACACTTCTAATAAATCATTGTTCGTTGCGATGGTAACGCAATATTTTCTATATCTATAGAACCGGTCATGGAACCATGGAACCGGCTAACTAGATATCAATACATCCTCGTAGTTCTTAATATTTTATTAGAAAAAATACAATGCTGAAGTATACACACATATTGTACATTGTAATTTGCATCTAATGCATCTAACATCATTTCTAATACTCAATCTTGAAAAAAAGCAACATTGCCATGTTATAAATTGAAAACCTTTCGGATATATCTCAGAAACTATGAAAGATATATAATATACACAAAATATCCTTTATATATTTATACAAATTTTGCGGTCCATTTGATCGAAAACAACTCATGTAATTTTGCTGTATTGAAAGATGTTTCAAAAATGTTGGGTAAGTTTAAACCACGAAAGAGAAATTGTCCATGAGACCATTGCGTAATGTACGGAGCTGATTTTGAACAGTACAAAAGTCAGCAAATTTTTAGTACCACTGAATATGTTTACATTTTTAATAAAATAAACAAGGGATAATACCATAACTAAAAAAAAAAAACAAACACCGGAGACCAAATAGAATGAAATAATAGCAACAAGAATAACTGGACATAAGAATTTCGGAAATCGAGAAATAGAAAAGCACTGTTCATAACCTTTCATAGACAATTTACCTTGCAATAATCAACTAGGGCACATAATTAATTAACCAGACAAGTAAAATAGTTATAAAAGTTGCAAGACAATTTTTAATATAAATAAATAATTTATAAAATATCCACAGTTTGAGAAAAAGAACAGCTTTCGAACAAGTGTATATTAATAAGTAGGTGTTACTAGAGTTTAGGGATTGCATGACACGATCAACGACGGATGTTTGGTTTTCCCACAATTACTTTCCTTTTGCAAAAGAAAATAGTTCATAAGTGCTACTTACGATATTTTCGTTTACAAAGCTCTCTTTATTTTAAATAAATTATAAGTATCGTTGATATTTTTTATATGTAAGACTATTTAAATCGATATCTGAATTTTAAATATAACCAACAGTTTCAAAGTAGATATTTGAATTAATACAAATGTTATACTTATTTTCTATTTCTAAAACAAACTCGTTTCAAGTACGAGGAATAAAAAATTCATCACAAGACATATACCTAATCAAAGATCTTACCATTCCCATGGTGATGAATTTACTATTGCACTTTGTGCAAAGTAAAAAAGTTAAGATCTGTTAGTGTGAACATAAAATCAATAAATAGGCCAAAAGGATGTAAAAAAAATGCGACAAGAAGAAATAGTTCTTACCAAAAGACATAATACTATATTTCAACTTACTACCATTTCTTACTGGACAAAGACTTAATTTTGGAAACCCAACTTTGTGCACAATATAATAAGCCACAGTCAACCAAAAACAAACATCAAAAACAACACAGAAACCATACACAGAAACCATACACCATACACAGAAAAATGAAATCACAGAATGTTTCTTTCATTGCAATAGATATTCTTAAAAGGGGTACTTATTTGGGTGTACATATAAGTTGCTACGTCAGTCTTTATAGTTTACTAAAGGGCATAGGGTTAGGGTGTGAGTTGTTGGGTGTAGGAAATTGATGGTGGAAGGGTCCGGACGCCAATAGATGAAATTTCCATGGAAATTTTTTTGAGTAAAGGGGGGTGTAACCGCTGTTTACTATGAGAGCTCTTTCTTCCGGACATCGTCAATAACATTACCATACACAGAATAATGCTTTAGGGAATATCAAGCGGGCTTTAGACCTGGACGCTCCACCTGGACGATCAAATCTTTGTTTTACAACAAATTCTTAAAAAAACTCGGGAATATAGCATCGATATGTATCATTTGTATGTGGACTTTAAATCTTCATATGATAGTATACTGAGGCGTAAACCATAAAAGGCAATGAGCCAGGCAAGTATACCAGGTATGCCTGGTAAAGACGACTATGACCTAACAAAGCGATATACCACATCCTTTCGTCACACATAGAGGAGTAAGACAAGGAGAGGCGGCGCTGGCGTGTCAACTGGTGACGCAGGCCTGGAGTGCAGGGGAACCATCTTCAATAAGTCTACGCAGATATTGGCATACGCAGATGTTGATATGTTAACAAAAACTATCAGTGAGTCTACCGAAGCCTTCTGAGACTTCATAACTGCTGCGGAAATGATGGGGCTGGAAGTCAACGAAAGTAACACGAAATTTATGCCAATAACAGTTAAAACCAGAACAAGAAATGTAGGACAAAACATATCAGTTAACTACAACTTTGAAGTGATTAAAGAATTCACCTACCTGGACACTCTAATAGACGATAATAACAACACTTCTGCGAAATTTAGAGAATTCAGGAATAAACGTCTATCGCAGACAGCTAAGACAAAATATACTAACCATTAATAATCCCCATCTTAACATATGGATCGGAGGCCTGGACCATTACCAAGGCAGATGAAAATGGCCTATTAAGCCTTGAAAGAAAAGAACTCCGAAAATTTTTTGGGGGCATATGTTAGAATGGAGTATCGAGACCAGAGGTATAATTTCGAACTGCGAAACCTATATAGAGAAAAGGCAAATGGTATGTGCATAATAACCGTTATAAAACTAAACAGGTTAACATGGACAGAACATGTAGCCCGAAAGCGTGATAATAACCGTATAAAGAAAGTTCTAGAGGCCCAACCCAACGGCAACAGAAGTAGAGGCAGGCCCATGCTTAGATGGTGGATGGTGTATCACAAGATGTAAGAAGTATTGGGGCCCCTAATTGGGAATCAGAGTGCCAGAATCGTACAAAATGGCGTAAGAAGCATGTAGAGCTGTAGACCAAGATGATGATGAGTGGTGTTCTCCAGATATCAGTCCCAGGACCAACTTTGTAAAAGTGTAGAGCAATATGCACAACAGCTTACAAGAGTTAAATCTTCCCGCTGAGCTAACACTGGTAGGTTAGTACCGATGTTTTGGAGCGAAACCAAAAACCGCTTCGATGACTGTTATTTCTGGTAAGTAAATATTACTGAAATCACTCGAAACAACCGGTGCAAGTGGACTGACTCTGATTTAGTCTCTGTAAGGCGTGGATTTGCGGAACACATGGCAATTTTTCCAACTACCGACACGTAATTCAGATAAAGGAAAGACCAGAGTGCAAACACTGTAACATGGAAGCAGAAGACGCGGAAAGGCGCATCTATTATTCCAATGCAGGGCATAGGCATTGGAATGTGTTGAGTAGGAGAACAAAGTAGAATAAGAAACATGGTGACGTGTATAGCGCAAAGTAACAAAACATGGGATATCGTTGAACAGTATATCACCTGTATAATAAAACAGAAAGATCAAATGGAGCGCATGCAGAGGTAAAGAACATACGTTGATTAGAAAGTGCAAAAAACGGCAACAACATCACTACTATCCAACTGAAGTTACGCTTATGGCGTTTCCGGTTGGAGGGTAGAGCACGGAGGAAAGGGTATAGTGGATAATGGTTGTGAGTAAAGTCCCACAGTCCCTTAATACATCCATGCACTGAAATAATCGGGACCTGCATAAATGTATTCCTAAACCTCATAAAAAGTCTCTATAAGACGTCTGGTCCCTCACTCAGAAGAAGTGCCGATCCCAACTTTTCACCAGCTACCAGAGCCCTGTGAGGACGAGTGCTGTCCCTCTGGTCACCCTTCTGATACTAATGAAGGTGACAATGATTATGAAGGAACGTCAACAATTTCAACGTTTCAACCAGGATGAGTTAAATGAGACATCAGATCTCTGAACGTGTCCGAAGAAATTGCTGAATTCCTGGCTCCAGGTTGAATTATAAAAATTTACTGAAACAAGGAACCAACATTATCTTTACCGTATAAGAGAAGAGGGTCTGCTGCCCTTCTTCTCTCAAGAAGACAATTTTGTATTTTATCACGAAATTAGAGGACCCCTGGACAAAATTGGTCTTCCTGCTTATTTTTCAGGTGATTGGCAGTTCAAAGCGAAGTTTGAAAACTGTCCTACTCAATGGAAACAAATATGGTTTAATACCAATTGCTCACTCAACGAAAATGGAAATAATATACCATAGCTTTGGTTTTGAATATAAAGTATCATGAACATCAATAGGTGATTTGTGTGGACTTATAAATGATAAACTTTCTCTTCGGATAGTCAAGTGGCTACACCAAATATCCTTGCTTCTTGAGGCTCTGGGATAGGAGAGACAAACATACCACTGGCTTAGAAAAGAGTGGCCTGAGAGAAAACAGGGTTCGGAGCGAAACCGTTGGGGAAAAGAATGTCATTAACGACTCCTTAGTTGAACTAGAGAAAATCATCTTTCCTCTACTGCACATAAAGATGGGACTTATGAAACAGTTTCTAAAGGCTCTTGATATGAACGGATTACGCTTTGCATGTATAGGGGGAAATGTCTCTGGTGAGTACGGAAAAAATTAAAGGAAGAATATTTGATTGCCAACAAACAGGACAACTTATTAAGAATCCTGCTTTCGAAACTTCGTTAAATGAAGCTGAGCGTAAAAACTTTATCTCATTTGTTGCAGTTGTCAGAAATGTTCTGGGCAAACGCAAAACTAAAAACTATGTTCGACTGTTAAATGAGATGGTTAACAGTTTTAAATCACGTGTGTAACATGAGAATTATTTACACAGCCACTTAGACCTTTGCCCTGAAAATTTAGGAGAGGAACAAGGTGATAGATTTCACCAGGATATTAAAACTATGGAGGACCGCTACCAGGAAAGATGAAATACGCACATGATGGCAGGTTACTGCTGGAGTTTAAAAAGAGACTGCTCCTAAATACATTCAAGTATTTCACAGAAAAGAAGCTTCTGAAGTGTTCAGTAACTAGTTGGTTTCATCGATAACTTTTTGCTCTACCTTTGTACATAATAATATTTCTGTAATACTTATATATAAACGTCTAGCTTTGTCCGTCTGTCTGGAACGCTTTTGATATACTTATATATAAACGTCTAGCTTTGTGAGGAG
>WYDF02077656.1:0-11240 GCA_009867245.2 Adranes taylori | reverse complement strand
AATTTGAGGTTTCCGCGAGTGTAATCTGATGAGTAGTTTGTCTTCAGTGTTATATCTCGCGTGGTAGGCATTTCAGTGTGCTAACGTTTCGCCAAAGTCTCCTCTGGCATTGTCGAAGCTTAGAGAAAGACTTATTGTATTTTGCGTTTCGCAAACGACCTTATTATTCTCCTTTCTACGTCAGCACTTGCCGCACCTTATACGGTGACGGCACCTTATACGGTGACGCATGTTGTTGTATCTACATATGTTGTTGATGGTGGTCGTACCCTAGATGCATTATTGTGGTATGTTGTTATGTGAATAATTTGTTGTTTATTTTCATGGTATTCATGTAATACAAGTTTCCCAGTGTTAGAAATATTTTCGTTGTCGTTTCGTTTATTCATCGTATTGTCGTTTTTCGATTTTGATCGCTTCTCTAGTAATTTTTTGCTATAGTGGCTTTCAGTGGCTATTGTTCTAGAGTTTTCAAAAGCTATTCTATGACCGGCTGCTGAGTAATGTTTGGCAAGAGCGGACGTGTTGAGGTTCTTATTGACGTTCTTTGTGTGTTCAGTTATTCTGGCTGATATTTTTGTGTTTGAGTACAAAAACGATTTGAATTAATTTAAATATTGTGCTAATTGAATTTAATAGACGAGTTATAAGGTGACTCGTCTATTAAAGTCAAAATTAAAAGATTCAACTTTTGTGTTATGCAAGATAAAACAAAACGTAGGACTTCCAGTATATGAAAGATGGTGTGGCGATCACGTCCACGAATTTTTAATAAATAAAAATTTTAATATCAAAACTCTGAATTGAAATCTCCCATATCTCAAATTATTTGGATTGTAATGCAAATTGTTTTGGTATATTGCATTTTAATAGAAACGTTGTATTTACTAACCACGTAACGTGCACAGTCTCCGGACCTTGTAATGATATATACATCATGTAAAACAAGTAAATAGTGAAAGGTGTTCAATACACTATTTTAATATGTAACATGATATCTGGCCACCCTACCCCATCAGATGATTTTCAATAGTGGAAATGTTATGCGCACCATGTTTTTAATGATTATAGTTGGCTACAATCCAAGTTACTTTTCGAATAAGTTTTCAATTTTTTAACAAAACAGTTTTGAGATTTATATGCTAAAAGTTGTGTCAAGTTTTAAAAACGTGGTCATTAATTTAATTAAAAGAAAAATGTCCGATGTGCGTTACATACCAAATTCATTACCTGATTATATTCTTGGAAATGAAGTTATAATTCCGATTGATATAATCAGGAAACAAATTAACACATATGTTTCCGAAATTGTTAATAATTTTAAACCCAATTTAAGAAATGGCAGAGATGGTTTATATCTCGGCACAAGTGGTGTTGCATATATGTTTTATCATTTAAGTAAATTCCCACAACTCTCTGATAATAACTCAGATTATTTAAGTAAAGCGGTCGAATATATGAAACCAGCATTAGAAGTGTGTTCAAATGAAAAAAATGTAAAAGATATACCGTCTTTTATGCTAGGTAATTGTGGTGTGTATGCTGTTGCTGCAAGTATTCTTGATAAAATTGATAAATCCGGTACAAAGTACAAAGAGTTATATGACCAGGCAGGTAAAACCTGTAAAGAACTAAATTTTTTAAATATTGGATCTGATGAGTTGTTTGTTGGAAGATCTGGATATATTTGTGGAATGGTGTACATGGCAAATGAGACTAAGGTTCCATATAACTTGGATGTAATTACTAACTTATGTAAAACGGTAATAAAATCTGGCAGACAATATGCTCACACACATAAATCTGCAGCTCCTTTAATGTATGCTTATTATGGTACTGAATATCTGGGAGGTGCACATGGCGTTTCTTCAATTATATTACCATTACTCTCAGTTCCAGAATATCTGGAGCAAAATCCATCTGATTTGCAAGATATACAGAGTACAATTGATTATATACTATCATTACAATCTCCCGATGGTAATTTTCCGGCATGCATTGACGAAGCGCAATTTCCTAGAGAGTTAGTACATTGGTGTCATGGCGCTCCCGGGATTATATATCTTATTGCTAAGGCCTACAACATTTGGGGCGAACAGAAATATTTGGACGTATGTGTTAAATGTGCTGATTTGATTTGGAAGAAAGGACTATTAAAGAAAGGTCCAGGTATATGTCATGGTGTTGCCGGTAATGGTTACGCTTTCCTCATTATGTATCGTCTAACAAATGATGTTATGTATCTACATAGAGCATTGCAGTTTGCTACTTTTATAGAGACAGAGGATTTCAAAAATCTAGCGAGAATTCCTGATAATCCGTACAGTTTGTTTGAAGGGCTTGCTGGCACTGTTTGCTATCTTGTTGATTTGTTAAATCCTAAACAAGCGCATTTTCCATTTTCTGATATATTTAATTAAATTTGAAAATAAATGTTTTCACTTCATGTGTATTCTTTATTGGCCTTGCTTCATTCGAGGGGGTCTTTTTCAGAAATTTTTTTACGCTTTTAATTCAGAAGAAAAATCTACTCTTCAATTTAGATTTTTTCGAACAAACCAATTTCTATACGGTGTATGTACACAGGAATCTTTTATATCGAACTAATTTATTTACTGATATTACATTTATTTCAGATATAATTCGAAATATCTGTAATCGTAAATATGTGTTGTACGGTTTCTGTACAAACAAGACACAAAAATTATGGCAATTAGTCAAATTATAATCCATTCAATAATCTGTTTGATGTGAACAACATCAATTATTGTAGCTTTTATGTCTCCAAATATAATTGGAGGAAATGTAATGCAGACTTGCACGACAAACTAGAAACATGTTAAAACTTTTTATTTTCTTATGGATACCTATATCCACTGCGTTATTAGATTATGGATTAATTAAAAATTATTTTGAAATGAAAAAATTGCAACAAGGAACTGTTTACACTTGCGACAGAAAAAATGGTAATACACAATTTATGATTATCTAGAATATTTTAAGAATCAATGATTAATTTTAGAACAAGTTAAAATTGCGAAATATTTGATGTTGAATAATTTAGTAATATCGGTGTTTAATACAAACGATGTGAACTTTTACATTAATAATACCGCATTAATGTTAGAGTCAAGACAGAATATGGGTTTTGTGTTGGATGGCGAATGTTCCAATTTAAAAGAATTTTTGGAAATGGTATAATATATTTTTGAGTAAATTATTTTACAAAATAGTGTCGCATTTAGTAACCGATAAGTATTGAATGAATTTATGACTAATTTATACATGCTAAAATATAGATGAGAGTACAGGGGATTAAGTGGTAATTTAGGGAGAGTACCGGGCTTTAGTTTCTGCCGAAATTTAAATTTTGCTGTAGGTTTTTGAGTTTTTAGGACATTATAATTTTTGTATGAGGATTTAATAGGTGTTGTGGACACAAGTACTAATAAAATTAAACTTTAAATTGGCTGAAAACTTTTTCTGATTGAATACGACTAAAATATATTCGTTACTTTTGTTTTAGGGCAGTGAAAATGACGCATTTTTCCGCGTCCATCATTGGTTAATATTTATGGACACTCATGATTTTTACGATATTTTTAAAATGACCTATTTAACAATTAGTTCCGATGTAATAGTTGTTGTACCTTTAACAAATATCACGAGTAATATAACGGGTGACGCAATAAGTTATTGGAATGTGTATGATATATATAATCCAGCAGCTAAAAATAATGGTGAATTGAAAATATCAACTATTGGATATTATACGCATGAAGAAGGGTTTCATTTAGAGAAACTGTCAGTAAATTTATATTGGAAAAGGCGAAATATGACTGGTGTGTCATTTAAAACAATGGTGACGGTAAATAATCATTTTGTTCAATAATTTAACGAGTTTTACATTTATAGAAATTGAATTATTTTATAAAAATGACTTTTATGTGTATTCTCTCTAATTTTGTATTCTGGGACTATAATAACTAAATATTACACAGATTTGGGTACTGTGTGTCATATACATTAACACGTATTCGAATAACTGCGGATTCCATTGGCGCACCCAGAAATAATAATATGTGGGGTGCGCCGAAATCTACCTGGGAGGGGTTCAAACGTAGATTTTAATTTTAAATGGCTTAAAAAGCATAAATATATAAAAGAAAAGCTTTACATGCAAAATTTTGGCGATTTATAATACATTCCTTTTCTCAATTTCGATTCTTGAGGATTAAATGCTTATAGCCAATATTTTTGTTTTATTATTTCAGCTACCTAAACCATATCCTGGGAAATTGTTAGATTATTTATATAGTGATGAACATCGGGAAGTCAATACATTTAACAGATTACAAACGTTACTTATATATTATATTAGGGATTTTTTTAAATTCAGGTATGTATCTTTCTCTAAACTCACTAATTTAATCAAACATGTCGCATATCGTCGAAGACCGTACGTACAATCATCTATATTTTTAGCTTAGAAGTTGGCGAAACAAAATCTTGGGGCTATAAATTTAAGAATGGAAGTTTTGATGGAATGGTCGGTGCTTTAGAACGTAAAGCAATAGATTTCGGCGCTTCACCAATATTTGTTAAAGACGAACGTTGGCCTGTACTTGATTACGGCCGCAGATCATGGCGACTGAAGTAAGACGTCCACTTTATTGACACTTTCTCTTTTCTTAATTCAATTTTGAAAAGCCTTTAAAACATAGTATTTCATCAATTGCAAAACTATCACAGTAAAACTGTCATTTCTAGTGATGGGCACTATCGAATGAATTTGACTATCGAATAATTAGTTACTGAATACTAATAGTTCGAAATTCATTCATTCATTAATTTTAAACACTTTTTATTTTTAACGCCGATGAATAGTAGCTAGCTGTAGTTATTTTGTGATATAGGTTCATCAAGGCGTTGAAGCTAGTTTATTTTATAATGTTTACACTATTGATCTATGTCGTTTCACCGTTGCTGCTGTATGTTTTTTTAATTAAGTACGTTTTGTTCGAGTGACGAAAGTTCCAAGCAAAGCACATAAATCGGGAAAATCCTATATCAATTTGTCGTATATTCAATTTACGTTCTTGTAAATACTGTACATGTACATATTATGGTGTAGCTGTGTAGTCAATTAATAGTTTGGTAGAAGATGAGATCCAGTTCAAAACGGTTAGCTGTATGGAAGTTTTGCGTTCTACGACGCAAACATTCCAGGTTTCTTGAATTAGATCATTTAAATAGACAAACTGAATCTTAACAAAATAAAGACAAACCATTACATTATCAACATAATAGTGAACTTTTAGCAATATTCCAAACTTAATTTTACTATCGACAACTGCCATCCTCATCAGCTGCCATTCATTCTCAAGTTCAGGAACAACATCCACAATCCACATTTACACCATCATCATCAACCTACAGTTCTACGAAACGATCTCGGCAAACGATCATTTGAAAAAAAATGACGAATTATCAGGAGATAAGTATACAACCATGCCGTCAATTATTCCTCTTATAAGAGGTCTGCAAAACTCCTTATAAAATCGCACTCCCAACACGGCAAGTAGACTATCTTTAAACAATTTCAAAGGCGGCTAATAAAAAAGTTGCATTTGGTATTGCGAAAAATGCAGAAACGGTGCAGAAATTAAGCATTACCAAAATATAGGCTATTTTGCATGATAAAAGTGAGATAATTCAAAATAGTCCAATAGAAACTGTAATCGAAAATGGTGATGATGAATATAATATTTGGATCAAAAAGTGACTACAATGAAAACCACTTTAACCACGTAGCAGCGCAAGTTTGATTGTAAACCAGTATTTAGATATACCTGTTATACCACGAACTCAAAATCCTCTTGAAATTTGGAAGCGCAACAGAAATGTATTGTCGGAAATGTACGAACTTTATAAAAAATACTCGTGTATCTCAGCTACATCTGTTCCTTTTGGATTGAATATTTTCGAACAGGTTAAATTATAAATGAACTTTGAAATAGACTTTTTAGAAAAACTTGGACATGATTGTGTTTTTAAATAGTAACTTAAATTTTAATAAATAATTTTGCTCCAACAGTTTGTTGCGTATTAGTTCATACGTTCTAAAATATTTACAATAATATCTTTATTTTGTTAATAAATCTTCGAATCTCTTAATTTTTTAAAAATTATTTATATAATTCTTGAATCACATAGGCATTCAATAAGACTAAAAGTACTACCGAATGAATCGAATAACTAGTTCAGTAAATAATAACTTTTACATGTGTTCTCTTCTCGATAGTAGTTTTATTCATACGATTACATACAGCAAGTTAATTCTTCGAAATAAACATTTATTCAAGCATTCAAATAAAAATTAGTCGATAGCTACTTATACTTATTCATTTAATCGAATAAATTTTCAGATATCGAATTATACTTATATTTATCAACTATCGAATTATATAGTGCTCACTGTTCATTACTAAAAATTAGTCGAAAAACATTTATTCATTTATTCGAAAAACTTTTTAGATATCTAATTATTCGATAGTGCCCATCATTACTGATTTCTCTTGTAGATCATCATATATATTTCGTATGCCCAAAAAACCAGTATCATACGAAGTATTTTTACGACCACTGGACCCACCAGTCTGGTGGGTAACATTTGCGACTTGCGTACTTATAATAATAATACTAAAATTTACTGTAAAATGGGAAAATGAAAATACCGTATCAGCCATTCCCAATGAAAAACTTTTTGAATCTAATGTGAGTTTTCTATCTGTCTTTTGTATTGGCGCTTTAAGTCAACAAGGTAATTAACATATTAATTCATATTAAAATTGTTGCTGAAATTGTTGTATTTCTCATTACTTTATATTTGTTTGATTTTTAAAAATTATAGGTACTGTTGAAATGCCAAGTAAACTATGCAGTCGTATTATTATTTTATTCATATACATATTTACATTTCTGCTATTTCAATACTATGCTGCGAGTATTGTATCAAGTCTCCTGGCTGCGCCAGCCAAATTAATTAATAGTCTTAGTGATCTTGTGGAAAGTCAACTAAAACTTGCTTGTGAAGATATATTATACAATCATGATTATATTGATGTAAGTTATTCTTTATATAAATTTGTATAAGTATCATATAAGTACACAAAGCGTCTAAACTTATGATTATAAATAAATAAATTAAAGGATTATAAAATATGTTTTCAAAATAATGAAAAATTACTTGTTTAAAAATTAGCATTAGAAATATTTATAAGTTGATTTGTTTAAAATTGGGCGAATAAAATTTTTAGAAACTAGCGAATGATCCCGTCATAAGTAAAATGGAAAAGAAGGCAGTGCGAGGAAAAAACTTGTCATTCTATATGGATCCCGAAATTGGCTTGTCTTTAGTTGCTAAAGGTAAATGTTTCTTTTATAGCTTGAAGAAGTGTTTTAAGAAGAGTGGATATTGATCCCAAGTTAAAAATAAGTACCCATGTCTATTTTACTATAAAGTACTAAAACGTAACTTGATTAGTACTAAGATATATGTATAAATTCAAATAGGTGGCTATGCTTTCCATGTTGAAGTAACTACAGCCTATCCAATTATAAGTGAAACCTACGACGAAGATATGATTTGTAGCTTAGATGAAGTACAAATGTTTCAAACACAACCCAATCATCAGGTGCTCCAGAAACGTTCACATTTTACGGAAATGCTGGATTACAAGTAAGTATATTTAGTTTTTTCAATCAACTTTAAACATATTTTCAAAAAGTGATTTGTAGTCAACTTTTCAAAAAAATGATTTACACGCTAAGCCAAAGCCAAAAAGATTTTTTATATAAAAATAAAATCTTTTTTTTATAAACAGGAACAATTTACGAAGCCTACCAAAAATTTGCAATTTTAGTAAACTTCATACATTTATCCTGCTTAAAGAAAATAATATTTTTGGTAAACGGTTTCATAGTTTCATAATTCTAATCTTTTGGAGTATACTGTGAATAAAAAAACTGAAAAAAGTCATATATAAGTCTGTGATACACTGTCGTTCGTGACTCTGCTAACGAAAAGTCCTAGCGACCGTCATAGATGGGGCAAACAAATATCTTAATTATTACAGATTATAAGAGCCTTCGGAAATATGTATTCTCGGGTCAGTCAGCTTAACGTGAGACCGCACGTTGGAACCAGTTCTTGTTGTTCCTCCAGTCTTAAGTAGGTTACTGGGGGCATGAGTAGCTTCGAGGCTTGTGAGTTATCTGGAGAGTCTTGTCAGTAGCTGAAAAGTATTCTTCCTGCTAATTAATGAAACAGCATTAACGCTTTAACATAACGACGTCTATCGGTCTTTTAGATAATATAAACAAAGCAAGAAATATATATGCACAATTAAATGTCATATAGCCCAATGTTAAATTAAATCAATATGGCATCAATGGCGATTAACAAAATAAACAGTAGCGATTGTATTACAAACAAAACAATATCTAAGCAGTGCATATGTACGGTGATAATATGAACAAAACAGTAATAATGCGGGAAGGTGGGTGTAAATCTTAAACAGACGATGGATACGATATGAATAACTGTAAAGGTAGGAGTAGGAATCCTAAGAGTCCACTAGTTATCGTAAGTCTATGGTTATGCGTAGTTGCCACGAGAGCTTGAGTGACTAAAATCAGTTAGGGTTATGCGTACGAGTGATTTTATATACTCTAATGCGAAGGGTACATAGGAGACACTCTAAGCTATCGTAACTCTATGGTTATGCGTAGTTGCCACGAGTATTTCTGTGACTAAGATCAATTACGGTTATGTGTGTGATTGATCTTATACACCAGGGGTGGCCAACCTCGCAGGCGCAGGTGCGCCCACGTGTGATCTATTATGCGCATACCTGCGATACTATTCCCGGTAAACTATTTTTTGTCAATTTTATTTCCAATCAATTTCATTTCCCAAGTTTTAATCAGATTTTTTTGTAATTAAATATTTATTAATTGAAATTTTCAAGTAATTATTTACATTAAATACCTCCCTATATATTTATATAATAAAATATAAGTAGTTCCACTACAAAAAATTATTATTTTAGCAAATTCTATCGAATTTTCCTATAAGCAAAATCAAATAAAATTCAAAATGACAAACATTAAAAAACATTTTTTTTTAAGAAATTAGAATTAAGAAATAAAACAAATAAAAATTAACTTTAACAATAACAAACAAAACATATCATGTCATTACGTATCATTGCACCCACAACGTCTCTGAAATGTCTTAATTGCGCCCTTGCTTCCAAAAAGTTTGCTGCCCCTGTTATACACTCTAATGGTGAGGGTACATAGGAGACATTGTAAGCTATCGTAACTCTACGGTTATATGTAGTTGCCATGAGAACATGAATGACTAAAATCAGTTACGGTTATGCGTACCAGTGATCTTATACACTCTAGTGGTGTAGGAGATAGGTTGAAGGTGCGATGGTAGAAGAAACGCAGCTATTCAATACACCTGCGATATACAGTATTGTGTATGGTATATTTTCTCGGCGGCTGTTGGCTTGTCTTTGAGTTGTCGCATATTTCTAGTTAGAACTGCATATTTCTTGTTAAAATCTCGCTATTTATAGGCCTGAGCCGTCACTCAACTTTTGCTCTGTTATACGGGCCTATGTGTTCCCCGACATTTCCTTATACGGGAAATGTGGAAAGTCAACCACAGACATTTCCTTATACGGTCTTCCTCACACAATCCTATACAAATCTCGGTGTTAATCTTACCCTAGGTGGCGGTGTAACACACAATTCCACTCTCTGCATTACTTCACATGTTACAGTAGAACGCAGCCTATGCGGTAGTCGTAGCAGCAGCGAGTAGCCAACAAATCTTATTTTTATTCCCGTTGCGGTTTCTTACACAGGTATCAGTGGAGCGTGTTAAGAATCCATATGTCATCGTATATCCATATAATATACATACGCATATACGGAAAACATATTAAATATAGATAGCGTGTGTGCTACAGCAACAGAAAAGCAAGCGACAGTTATTTGTCTCTGATACATGTAATTAGATCAGCGTGCAATTTAATTCCCCTACTCTAATACGTACGCTAAGCGATGTGTTTATTCATTACACTTACAGCAATAGCGGCATAGCAAAATGGGTTTGATTAATACATAACAGTAGCAGAAGAAATAAATATTCGTTTATCTATATCATTTTTTCCCAGACACGGATTGGATAAATATTATTTACTATAAATGCGTTTAAATTTAATAACTGCCTTTGTCCCAGTCTTTACATAATTTATTTATTTAATTTATTTATTTTATGTCTCGTACCATGCTTTGTTACAAGTCTCCTAGAACCGAGTTCGCAAGAAGTGTTTTAATAATTTCTGATGGGTCAGTATCTTGCTGTGGCTTATAAATACTTTTAACTAAAATAGATGATCAAGTTAAAAGTATTTCACATTATTCACGCATTAATGTCATTTTTCATACTTCTGACTTTTCATTTTTCATTCGACAAAAAATTATATATTTAGACCACATAAGATATAGATTCCTTTGTGGCACCTATTGTGAATTTATTTTTGTATTGTTTTGTCGGCTTGTCAATAAATATTTACTCTCTGTGAAGGGCTCCTATGTTACTTCACGCAAAAAAGTTGATAAACTGCATAGTTTTCTTTGGGCAAAGATGGTAAAATAGAATTTGAAATTTAGTTTCAAATGCATAGTTATGCTGTCAAAGATCAAAAGCGCCTCGTATAAATTTTATGAAGAAAGTGCATGGAATTAGAAGTTATACCAAATTATAAATAATTATAAAATTATCAAATGAAAATTACGTATAAAATGTGTACTTTGTAGCTGTTACATTAGATTTGTTATAAATCGTGCAGACATTTAATAAACTCATATAAACTATTAAATGAAAGGTGTTTATAACTACTAACACTTTTTAATTCCAAAATCAATATCCGAACAAAAGCACAACTTGTGTGTTTTTAATTTATATATAGAAATATTTACGTTGAACAATTATGTTATTTTTCTATATCATCTCCACCTTTTTCTATGTATTTAAACATATTGGGGGAATAGATATCGTTGCAATGTCACAACCAGAGATTAATTATAATAGTTGTTTAATTAAGCAAGCAATCATCGAAAATTGCGAATCATATATGAGAGACCACAGAGGTAGAAAA